>JALIZH010013400.1:0-35651 GCA_030522465.1 Rhipicephalus appendiculatus | reverse complement strand
CATTCCGTACTCATTCAATTCCAAATTACGTTGCACATCTGGACCTACTATTGCATCTGTATCAACGCTCGATGTTCGAGCTAGCCCGGAGGCGCATTGTGCGCAATGCAATGCTACTGTCGTAATTTTTTTCCTTTTAGGGCTGTGTCAACGTAATGTGTCACTTTTACCCCCTTTCGTACTTGTTTACGCATTTCACGCATTATAGTATACAACCCAACACAAGCAGTGTTTTGTTTATCATTTCTTAAGCAAAAAGGGGATTTTGCAGGAGGCTTCACCAAGCGATTATGCAATTGTCCATTTCTGACGGTTTTCTGCGAGAAATCTGCAAAGATTTCAATCGTGGGCTCTTATCTCTCTTACTTCGAAGCCAAGACGTCAAAACAAACGAAACCTGTCTACAACGCATCGTGTTGGGTTCTAGGAAAAGCCGCTGCTCATATCCGATGGCTATCACTTCTTCACATTTTTAAAAAATATTTATTCATTTTGTTTGCGACGATTGCGTTAGATATGACTCACAAAATGTCTTTCAGTTCACAGACGCTCAGTGCAAGCACGACCGTGTTGCCTTTGAGATCTTCTTGGACAAAAGAAAAAAAGACGAGTTTTCTTCGGCATTATCTTTTGTACACCCCCTCCACTTCAGCTATACTACCCATCTCCATCTTCTTGTCGTACGGCACTCGCGCAGTGCACTTTAGGAACATTACCCGCGACATGCGTACTTGTGCCATTGATACAATTCTCGACGACGCCGGCACTACTTTGGGTTGAGTGTGCCATGCTGTGCAGCTGTTATGTTTTGTGTGTTTGTGCGTGCGCGTGTGTGTACCGTAGAACGCACGCTTGCAGGGTACTATTGAAGCTTGCCATTAGCAAAGTGGCACAATATCTCCCTAAGTGCATCTAAAGGCTGATCTGGGGCGCTACTCGTTTTGCCAAGGACAGTTTACATTCGTGATGCCGCTGCAAGAACGTTCTCAGAACACACAACCACTATGTTGGGCTCTTGGGAAGCAATTCTTGCTACTCTTTCTTTTCTACAAGCATCCTTCAGCGTTTTCTCGACCTCAGGCAGCTGAAGTGTGTCTCAAGGGTGTCTCTTCGGCGCCATGTATTCAAGAGATATCTAAAAACGCTTTTGTGTTGGATGCGCTATGCTGAACATTTTCTGGAAATTTGCCAGCTTCGGTGAACTCGAGAAAACGTATATCTTCATTTCAAGTTATTCAGCTTTATTGAAGGCTGTCATAAGCTGTTCATCCATCAGCGCGTACGTTTACCTATCAGTCGCACGGTAAATCTGTTGCATGTCACGTTCCGCAGGACCCAATAAAACTGTGTTCATGGCCATTCGATCATGTCCGAAAGCTGACGCTACAGTCTCAGGTTTTTACTGGGCAAGGGCACTTGTTTTATGATGGCTTGAAACCTCGACTGTTTAAATTTTACCACAGCAATGTATACTCACTATACTCAATTCTTACAGAAGAAGTTAGTTATGGACAATCAAATACTTTCATCGGGCTACTGCTAGGCATAATACATAATCGAAAGATAAACAATTTCATTATGTGCGATGTGTTGATTCTAGCACTTACCTTATGTATTGGTTGAAACGCTCGCCGTAGTTTCGCGTGCGTGTACTGCACGGTGCGAATACAGCAATAGGGGGGTTCTACGTTCTGTGTGCACGCGTTTTGGAAACAGCTGCTCTGTGAAATTACAACAAACATTAAGAATAATAATAACTGTCGGGGTTTCACATCCCGAAAACACGATATAGTTATGGGAGACGCCGTAGTGGAGGGCTCCGCAGAAATTTCGACCACCTGCGGTTCTTTAACGTGTACCTAAATCTAAGTACAAGAGCCTCTAGAATTCTCCCCTCCGTCAAAAATGCGACCGCCGCGGCCGGGGTTCGATCTCGCGACCTTCGAGTCAGCAGTCGAGCACGATAACCGCTGAACCACCGCGGCGAGTACCGCGGACATTAATCAAGCCTGGGTTGTCGCAATTCATGTCAGTGTCTCACGGATCTTTGCTGCAAACAACTATGAGAGGAATTTTGTTGCTGATTCACCTTCGGCTGCTGACCCGGCATGCGCACCACCACTTGTCTTCACTGCCGACGAACCGACCAGGCTGTGCCTACTCGGAATGCATCAATACTCACAGAAGTACCATTCCTCTAGGTTTTGCACCAACCGAGGTCCCTGAAGTGCCACTGTGGACACTGAGAAAACCACTGGTGTGTCTTCAAATACCTGGGATCCCAAAGAAATCACGGGTGCCTTGTGCTGGCCTAAAGCAACTCACCCTGGCATACTTGACTGAGACATACAACGACTCTATACATGTATACACTGATGGATCTGTGACTCCTTGCGGTTCAACCGCCGCTTTTGTGGTCCCTACACTGGATATCTCCCGGCAGTACAGATTAGATCATAACTCATCATCAACAGCAGCAGAATTGGTTGCTATACGGGAAGCTGTTCGCTTTGTATCGGACCAAGCACCACGCAAGTGGACTATACTTTCTGATGCAAAATCCGCATTGCAAGCTCTCAATTCATGCTCAAGACGAGGACAATATTACGTATTGGCTTCCGAAATTATACAGACATTCGATATCACGCAACGGAATGGTCACTCGGTCATCTTCCAATGGGTACCTGGACACTGTGGCTTGGCAGGCAACGTGCTCGCTGATGATGCAGCAAAAACCGCTTTGGACAACAACGCCATTCTCGTAAATATTCCGTACTCTCGCAGTGACGTGAACTTCTTGTTGAGATCACTTATGCGTGAGTTCACAACAACTTACTGGTCTCAACCGGACAATCGGCATAGGCGTCTGCGGGAAACAGACCCTAACATGACTTTTCGACTGCCGGCTAAAATAAAGCGACACCACGCCAGTCTGCTGCACCGGATTCGACTAGGCGTCGCCTTCACCCGACGCTACGCGCACCTCATCGGCCGTGTTGACAGCCCGAACTGTGAGCGCTGTCCAGTGGTTGAGACTCTAACACATTTATTGTGCGACTGCCCTCTTTACGTGTCCCAACGGAAGATGCTGGTTTCAACGTTGGCCGGCATCGGTGTTAACACACTAAGTGAAACTAACATATTGTCCGCAATGTCCGACCAGACAGCATCAAGGACTGCTACAAGGGCAGTTATAGATTTTATGAAAAATACTGGACTTGACAGTAGACTTTAAGAAGACCACTGGGTGTGACGTGGTCAATGTACATACGCATCACCTCTTCCTGTCCCCATCATCATCATCACCCTTTTCTTCCCTTTCCCTTTTCCCCTGTGCTGAGTAGCAGGCCAGAGCGCACAAGCTCAGGCCGACCTCTCGGCCTTCTAATAAATTTCGCTCTCTCTCTCTCTCTTGTTGCTGATATATTCTTTTGTGAGCTTCCATTGCTTTCTTTACTTTCTTTAATTGGCAGCCACAGTTCTCACTCTCATCAATGCTTCTTTCGCAGCAGCTGTTGTTGGCCTTGTGCAACAGGGGAAACCTGAACAAGACACCATCACTTTGCAGAAGCACGGAATAACGCTAATAAATCGTGGTTCCCTCCCTCGTCTCGTCTCCGAAACCGGCTGAGTCATGGCACCAGCGACGGAGCAGCGAGGTAGCTCCAAGCCTTCCGAAAAGAAAGGAGCGTGGCAAACGCTCATGGACTTCTTCACTAAACCGGTGTGCTACATGATCTCTTTCTCGGCGCTTGGCATTCTGCAAGGCTGCTACTACTCCTACCTCATCGGCATCAACACGACGCTGGAGCGGCGGTTTGCCTATGGAAGTCGCACGGCGGGCTTTGTCTTCTTCGCGGACAACTTCGGCCCCATCCTCCTGGGTGTCTTCATCGGCACGTACAGCCCGAAACGACACAAGCCAAGGTGAGTGCTACTGTATTTCTTACTCGATACCCTTTCTCTGCATCAGCAACCTTCACCCCGCACGAGATGTGCTGGCGATTCAGAGCTGAGAAAGCTAAGCACGCAATCTATTGTTATATGTAAAACTGTTTTCTCTATTCGAGACATAGCAGTGGTGGGTCGGTGCAAAACATTGAAGATAGAAGAGCACGGTTGCATAACAACAGGTCAGGAGCGTAACCAGAAATGTTTAGGAGGGGGGAGGGGGGGGGGGGGGGTTAACGCCTCAACACCCTCCTCCCTGGCCACGCCACCAGTGTGACAGGTTAAAATAACACAGAGAAGTAAAATAGATTTACAGATTGCAGATCAAAATTACTATGGTATCAAATATTGACTATCAAGTATAGAAATATTCGGTACACAGTATGCATAATGCATCAGGTTAAGAGAATATACAGAAGAGGTAAACCATGAGATCACCTTAGAGAGCGAAAGAGACCTAATTTTATCCAGATCACGAGTGGAGCGAGTGTGGACAGATCCTTCGTTATGCAGTGCGTGATCCCCTCAGTCCAGGAATCCAGCAACATTAGCTAATAATAATAATAATAATAATAATAATAATAATAATAATAATAATAATAATAATAATAATAATAATAATAATAATTGGCCTTAACGTCCCAAAACCACGACGTGATTATGAGGGACGCCGTAGTGGAGGGCTCCGGAAATTTCGACCATCTGGTGCTCTTTAACGTGCACTGACATCGCACAGTACACGGGCCTCTACCATTTAGCCTACATCGAAATGCATCCGCCGCTGCCGGGATCGAACCCGCGACCTTCGGGTCAGCAGTCGAGCACCCTAACCGCTACAGCATCGCGGTGGACAGCAACATTAGCTGTCCTCCTTGGCAGGCCAGTTTGAGTTGTTCGGTCGAGTCTGAGGTGGACAGCGCTACCACCCTTCCATGACCATGTGGTTGGATGTGTTATGAGTATGATGTTGTGTACATGTGTATGCCCATGCCATGTCTTAGACCACTGCGCATTTCTCGCATTGTAGTCACTTATAATAATACAGCACGGATTATTGTATGGTACAGACTCAAGCGCAGGCATGTGCTTTTTTTGTAGTTATCGCAATAGCTACAGCCTGCTATCGTGTGAGTAGATAGCTATACAGTTATGGCGGTGAAAGTCGTCTTCGTGGCTCTCATTTCATCGTATAACAACTGTATTGTCATTAAACGCAAGTGTAGTTCTTCTTGCTGTCACGCAGTCATTGTCAACTGAAGACGTGTAGCTGGTCAAGATGTTTTAATGCAGCTTCTAGTGGCCATTTATGTTGTAAAGATGTACGCATGGGGGGGGAATAAACTAAGTCAACTCAGGCGAGTTTGTAGGTGCTTTAATGAAAGACCCATTGAGGCTGCATTGAGCCTGGCCCGTGCACTGCTTTCATTTGCGTGAACGGAAACATTGCTCCGCAGATGGGTTGGAGTCGCGGCCGTCCTCATGGGCGCATCATGCCTACTCGCCTCACTACCCTATTGGCTGTTCGGCAAGGCGGACGAGGCGTTCAGCATGACCGACCCCGAGGTAGAGTCCGACCTGAACCACTTCTGCCACGACCAAGAAGAGGAGCGGCGCTTCCAGGAGCTCAACTGTCAGCAGTCCCGCAAAGCAGAGACGCTTCCCGCCCTGCTGCTTCTGGTCAGCTGCAACTTCCTCACGGGCATTGGCACCGCCGTCTACTACTCGGCCGGCACGGCCTATCTCGACGAGCTCATTAAAAGGAAGAACTCGGCAGTGTATATGGGTGAGAGAACGAGGACAGTACCTTTTGTGAGTGAGTGAGTGAGTGAGTGAGTGAGTGAGTGAGTGAGTGAGTGAGTGAGTGGTGAGTGAGTGAGTGAGTGAGTGAGTGAGTGAGTGAGTGAGTGAGTGAGTGAGTGAGTGAGTGAGTGAGTGAGTGAGTGAGTGAGTGAGTGAGTGAGTGAGTGAGTGAGTGAGTGAGTAAGGAGTGGAGTGAGTGAGTGAGTGAGTGAGTGAGTGAGTGAGTGAGTGAGTGAGTGAGTGAGTGAGTGAGTGAGTGAGTGAGTGAGTGAGTGAGTGAGTGAGCGAGCGAGCGAGCGAGCAAAGTTTCACCGCAGCGCCCCTCTCCCCGTTGTTGGTCGAATATGAAAGGAAACAACCTACTAATGGATGTATATTTGAAAATCAAGTGGTGACGTGCTGCCCACAACGGCATTGCTTTTGGATATAGTTCAACATTCTCGGAAGTTACCTATGGCAGCACGAAATGTGACTCGAAAATTCGAGCGTAGCTTTAGTGACTAGACATTAAAGTTGTCATATACGTGCTTTTCGTAACACGATAAAGTTGAAACTCGATTTAACGAAGTGATGGGGGGCGGTCGAATTGTCTCATTAAATCGGGAAATTCGTAAAATCGAGAAGGGAATCACTGCATTTTTACTCATTTCCGGAAAAACTTCGTTTAGTCGAGGTTACTATCATGGAAGCTTTATTATTTCGAGCTGATGACAACATTGAACCCTATGGGCACCTGCCGGAGAATGGAAATTTCTTCATTAAATCGGGAATTTCGTAAAATTGTGTTTCGTTAGATCGAGTTCTAACTGCATAATAAAAATGTCTGGTAGTGCCAACTGGCACTAAAATTCACAACAATCGATCAGACTCTGTCGGTGTCGATTTTTTTTTCTTTATTATTATGATAACATAGTGCGAGCACTGCAGTTGTCCATAAAGCAATTTACGTAAACATGACATGTAATTCTTACAGCAATCATGACCGTCGTTCGAGGTTGTGGACCCTGCCTTGGATTCATCGTCTCGGCGCTTATCCTGGCAATCTATGAAGACCCATTTTGTAAGTAGCGACCACATTTTCCTTTATGTCTCATGTTCCCGTCCGTCCGTCAGTCCATTAATGATGCAGAACTATCGATGGTACTATCGATACTATCGATAGTCAAGTCACTATCGACCTATCGATGGTAGAAGAAACTATCGATAGCGCTATCTATAGTTAGTTTCGTAGTACTGTTGATAGTATAAAATCAACTTTTCGAGCTCATTGCAGCATAAACTTGATTTCCCGAATGTTTGGTACTCTATGGTGAAGCAGGAGAAGCAGGCGGAAGGACAAGAGAGTTGGCATGCTTGCGTTCCTTCAGCATAATGATTGGCTGACACGTGATAGTTAAGCTTTACTGCACAGCTTTAGCAGAAAGGAAGCCGTTACATGTGGCGGAAGTGCGCGGCTTCAAACTTATATACCATTTTGTGATTTCAGAACAAGAATATCAAAGGCTAAGTTTCTAATTGTGAGATGTAACTGGGTACTTATGAATATGAATTTATTTATGGGCATTTTGATTGCGGCGATAATTTATTTCTTTCGCCAATAGATTGGTCATCAATTAAGCGATCAGCAGTACTCAGTTCGCTTAATTTGGCAATATGATTTAAGGGGGGAAGTGATTTTCAAAGAGGAAAGGAAGAGAAACGTGAACCCCGCAACTGTAGCTTAGTAGGACACCTCAGCAGTGGTTCACAAGGGAAAGGATAAGGTGGGATTAAAAGAAATAGAGTGAAACGTAATGCTTGTGAGACGGTTAGAGAAGATCGCGGACGGCGCCCCGATCGGCGAGCGGATCTTCGGAGAGAGGACATCGCGGACGAGACAACCGTCAAGCGTGAAATCTACCGAGCATCTCCCCACAATATGATTTGGCAATATCGCCGCCCAATAGCAAGATAATTATTCGCAGCACTATTGATTAAACTAGCGGCAGCAATACTCCCGATGGTTCTATTGATTGCACTGTCGATAATGACGATAGAGTAAAAGAAACTATTGATAGTCCATAACTTGATAGTTCTGCATCACTAGCGTCCAGCTACACATCCTTCCGTCCGTGCCTAGTCATGATAAAGACTCACAATTGTGTCGCTGGTTTCATTTCGGAAACTTGAACGTCCTGGTAAACTTCGTTCGGTATTCTGACATCGCTGCTCAGAAAGACATAATAATATTAACAGTAACGACGAGCCTTTAATTAATAATATGCGTAGTACTTATATTCGCCTATAAACAGCACTTGCGGTTGCGGAAACTAGTTAACGCGACTGTCTTTCACAGCAGAAGGGCAGGCGCGCCGGCAAGCGATTCCACGGCAAGCGGTTCGGAGAAGCGTCCCAAGAATGTGGATTCCCCCCGATACCAAACGCTATACCGAACGCTATACATGCACAAAAAAAAAAAAAAGAAAAAAAAAAGATATGGTATAGTCAGTCGAATGGCCACAGGCTTTCGCCGAACAGACTTTGGAATTTACAAAGTGTCCTTCAATTTTTTTTTCTTGGCGCTAATATATACTGGGTCTACAAAACGTGCAGACCAAACAAAAAGATATATGCCCTAGTGATCGAATACGTTACCGTGATGTTACCGGTCAGCAAAATGATATTTTTGTACAAGAGGAATGCAAGTTTACCGTGGATCTCATAAACAAACTGTAAACTCATAAGCTGACTGAAAGGGCCTAAATAGAGCACTAACATTTGGTGGGCTCATTACTGATGCAGAATTTGCATACTGGATATTTTTAGTGGGTATTCACATGCGTTTTTTTATACGCTAAGAAAATTAATTGTTGTGTATTGATAGCACTATCAGTCAGAACTTTGCATTGTAGCACTATCAGTCAGAACTCTGCATTGCTTTTCACAAATTCTTGATAGCGTACCCTTCCTTCCTTCCTTCCTTCCTTCCTTCCTTCCTTCCTTCCTTCCTTCCTTCCTTCCTTCCTTCCTTCCTTCCTTCATTCCTTCCTTCATTTCTTTCTTTTTTTCTTTCTTTTTTCTTTCTTTTTTCTTTCTTTCTTTCTTTCTTTCTTTCTTTCTTTTGGTATTCCTGAAATTTCAGCTCTTTTCCAGGGTTAGGCGTGCGTTGAAACCTATAGTCCCATGTCATAAATGGCCCCAGCAGCAGTTTATAACGCACTTGAAATACATGCAACGATAAGCCATTAGCCTGTGGCGTATTTCTCTACTTTTCTCTACTCATTCCCCAAATCAGACAACCCAGGATTCGCAGACGAAGACCCACGGTGGATAGGAGCCTGGTGGCTGGGATTCGTCATTCTAGGCTTCCTCCAGCTGATATTCGCCGTGCCGCTCTTCTTCTTCCCCAAGCGCTTGGCTGACGACGAATCTGACAGGCCGACTGAGGAAGAGAAGGATATGAGCATAAGAGGTATCTCGCTGTCATCAGTCTTTCTTTAAGCGCAAATATCTTTACATACCTTCCGTGTATTCTCAGCTTGCTTTTCGATCACTGTGCTCTATTATTATTATTATTATTATTATTATTATTATTATTATTATTATTATTATTATTATTATTATTACTATTATTATTATTATTATTATTATTATTATTATTATTATTATTACATGTCTTCTCTATAAGTGATTACTTATTTATTTCTAAATATATATTACTTGATAAGGTCTTCTTACTTCATATATAAGGCAGGCATCGTCCGATTCATTGCCGATTCTCCGGGGCTGGTTGCGCCAAGTGACTCGGGAACAACCAACCAACCAAGTAATGATAATCATGCTTCGTTGATAACACATATTTTCTGGGCCGTTTAATCTGATTCAATTTAGTGTTGATAATTTTGTCTTTCCGAAATTCGCCTACTATACCAAATGTGACGCTCGTACTTTTTTGTTTTTGTTTTTATTTCTTCCGCAGAAGCATTCCAGGCTTCAAAGCGGCTCATCAAGAACCCGATATTCGTCGCACAGATGTGCGCCCACGTGTTCAAGTGGTTCGGCGTCCTGGGATTCTGTACATACGTGCCCAAATACGTGCAAGAACATTTTCAGCAGTCTCCGAGCGCCGCTTCAGTTTTAAGCGGTAAGGAGCAAGTTGCGATCATCTCTGACCTTAGAACGTAAACGAGCCTAACATTCTCATGTTACCGTGGTGTCCGCTATAGCAAGCAAGGACAAGATATTTTCATAGGTATTCCGAACTCGTTCGCCCCAATATTTTTTCCTGTCACTTTTAATATGGTGAGGTACGCCTCACTTGAAACGAAGATAGTGTGCAGTATTTTTGACCTCGACGAAACCGGTTTATTTTAACAGTATAACGCGCAACTGGCCATAGCATAGCATGCATGAATGCTTATTCCATGCTATGCTTACAATCGCACGACACAGCTCAACACGGCATAGCATCGCACAGCAGAATGGCCTAGCGTAGCACAAATATCGTAACGCGCTGATCAGCACTTCAGGGGTATACCCAGAATTTGTTTTCACGGGGTGTGCAACCATACTTTATGTATGTTCGTACGTGCGTTTGTATGTGTGCGTGTATACACATGTAAAATTGAAAAAATTAGGATGGGGTTGAACGACCCAACATCACCACCTGGCTAGGCCAGAGCTGCACTTGTGTCTAACTCGAGGTAAATATCAAACAGCTTTCAATAAACTAGATCGAGTGCCATTAACAACGGATATGCATTGGCATCGCAGACAAAATAGTCTTTTCCGGGACTATAACTTTACTTTATTTTTGTATTCTCACATATATTGATTTCCATTACAGGAACTTTTCCAATAGGATGCGCCATGGTTGCCACGCTCGGAGGTGCATTCCTGATGAAGACGTTTCGACCTTCGGCTCGCATACTTACTGCCATCATCTTCGCGACGGAGCTGATAACAGCCCTGATATTCATCTCACTCATGGCTTTCAGCTGCCCACAGCCACCACTGAGAGAAAAGGGTGAACTCAGATCAAGGTACAGCCTGCCTTGCGGGATTTTGCAAAGTTTCGTGATTATTAGGAGCTCGATAGACAGAACATGCAACGTATTTTGTATAAGCGGTGAACATCGTCTATTTCCAGGTATTATAATACCTGCGTGATACGTAATTCTACTTTTCGTTTGTCTGACATTTGATCACGTGAGTCCCGCGCCTCGTCTGTTCGCAATAGACGATGTGGTGACGTGTATTCTCTAACGGCCTCCGATTGCTCTGGTGAGCGGCTACACGTTCGGCTCGGACACCTGTTCTCTGGTTCGGATCAAGAGCAGGCTCCGCATTGTTGCAATCTGAGGTAGAACGCGGCGGCGCCCAGACGAATGCACCATTAGTCTGTAGTTAGTCGCAGAAAAAAACAGACGAAACCTAATAATGTAATAATGATTGGGGTGTACAGTCCCAAAACCACGATATGATTATGAGCGAGGCCGTTGTGGTGGGCTCCGAAAATTACGACCACCTCGGGTTCTTTACCGTGCACCTAAATCTACGTACACGGGCCTCAAGCATTTTCGCCTCTACCGAAAATGCGGCCGCCGTGGCCGGGATTCGATCCCGCGACCTTAGAGCAGGCCCGTAGAAAGGGGGTGCCCTCGGCCTCCCCCCGAAATTCGTATGGATGGGAGTGTTTTACCAAGAATAAATAATGAAAATAGGTGTCTTTCAAGGCTTTCAAGTGGTGGCTCCCCCTCCCCCACCTGGAAAAAAATTCCTGGCTACGGGCCTGCCTTCGAGTGAGCAGTCAAATACCATAACCACTAGACCACCGTGGCGGGTAAACAGACGGAACTTATGGCGTTTTTCACGGATCGATTCACAGCAGGACTTGCTGCGCGGCAGCGAATCCGTTTTGCACAGGTCGATCCGGAGTGGGTTCGCGCGTTCGATTGGTCGTTTCAGAGCAACTCGATCCGCGCCGGATCGCTCTCATTTGCTCAGCCGCCAAGTCGCGGATTCGGACAGAAATGGAACGAGCAGCATAGCCCTCTACCGTCAGTTTGCGAACAGCTGTAGTCGAGATTTGCAGCGACTATGGGTGCCTGAAAATGTACAGAGCGGAAGCTGGAATAGTTAAAGAACCAGCTTACGTGACGTGCGCATAAAGGACATCCAGTGTGATATCATGAGGAGCGTTCCTGTGTTTCATTGGCAGGTTCAGCTTGGTGGAAACCGGGTATAATTCGGTCCTGGATTTTGCATGCCGATCTGGAACTCCCAATGAAAAAAAAATATAAAAATACAGAAAATGTCGTTCTTGCGTATCAATTGGTGTAGTTCTAAATCCTGAGCTAAATGCAGCTCCACTGTTGTGAATCCCGAGGAAGTGCGTTGCACGGTCACCCAGCGATTCCCGATCGTAGAGTTCCCACTGCTCCGTTTAAAAAACCGTCGATGACGTCAATGTTTACGGTAAGCATGCGAGGTTTCTCTGGCACGAGTATAGAATCTTATCAGGGAGATTTGCAAACTCGGTGTGCGGCACCCGCGCTACCTATTGCTGCGCTTTATCGACTTCCTGTTTGTTACAGCAGTTGAGATACGTGTCGTCTGCAGCGGGTTCCTTCACGTTGTTTCAGATATAGCACCGGAGAAGCGCCGGTGGGAGGAGCAATCGCGCTTTTGCCGGGCGGTGGCACGCCCTCTTGCGCGGCGCGGGAGTCATCCGCATGTTTGCGAAGCGTTTTTAAGCTAATTATTGCGATTACTTCTTCGTTATTTCTGTTAAATATATTATTTTAGACCACGTTCGTTTATTTTAACCCGGTTCTGAGCATCGCTAGCCTTGTTTTAGGCCTGTACTGACCACTTGATTGTGAGCGTGATCACGCCACATGAGAACTACGGACTACAAGCCCGACACCTTAAGCGCTACGCCCTTAAAACGCCATTACGCACATACACTTACATCAATTGGTAACTCGAGCATGTGCCGAACACATTTGGTGCCGCAACAAGTTCGCACATATGCGGCTTCATGTCAACTCATCATTCTGCCTTATATGGATCACCACATGGTGTAAACCTGAATTCCGCTACACGGCAGACTGTGTATGGAGTCAATCTAACCAGGGCACAGCTATATTTATTCACGTTGAAAAGCCTCACTGCTAGATCTGGTTATTCGTCAGAGTTACACTGCCTATCCAAAGTAGCTTTGCCAGTTACCTGCACAATAAAATGTGCAGCAAAAATAAATTAAGTTTCCATTTGATCCTTTAAGAAAACGCCCTCTAGATAAAGAAAATGCTTGGGATGGTACCGTTCAAATATCTGCTACGAATTCGTCACCAAGCAAGGGGCAGGACCTTCTAAAAGAAGCACTGATAGCCATAGCAACAAATGCATGAATGAATGAATCCAAGGACGTTTTATAAGTGCGGAGCACTTCAGTGGCCCGGCTTGTCATTCATCCATGCATCTCATGAGGCGAGATCAAGGAGCTTTTCCTCGGGCGAGATCACGCTCACAGTAAAGCGCTCCCTACAGGCCATTAAAAGGCTAGCAGTGCTCAAACCCGGTTTAAAATGAACGAGCGAGATCTAAAATAATATATTCCAGAGAAATAGCCAGGACGTAATCGCATTAATTAACTTAAAAACGCTAAAACGTTTCGCAAACATAGGGCTGACTCCAGCGGGACGCGAGAGAGGGCGCCACCGCCTCGCCGAGCGAGTGAATCAGTGAATGCGCCGTCTCTGCGTCGGCGCTGCGCTGGAGCGGCGCTGCGTCACCACGTGATTACATCTGATGGGGGGAAAGAACCTGACGAAAGTCGATAAAGCGCACCGAGTATGTGAATCTGCCTAGCAAGATTCTACTCGTTCCCGGGTCCTACATGCTTACCTCAAACATTGGCATCATTAACGCTTTGGTAAACGGAGCAGTGGGAACACTACGAACGGGAATCACTGGGTGCCCATGCGACGCATTTCCTCAGGTTTCGCTGTGGTGGAGCTGCCATACGTTTTAAACCTCGTGGTAGTTGTCAAGTGATGCGTAAGCGTAGAGCTTTATTGCAGGTTGCGGCTTTCCCTAGCACACTCTGTTCGCGTGGCATAGGCATGGCGTCTTTCACCATTTTTAGAAGCGAAGCTCCTTAGACTGGCACCCCGCCGGCGCCGTTACCGCCGTCGAAGCTCCTTGGCACGGTGCCAGCTGGGGCGTCTCCCCCTCACGCTGGGAGGATAATGAGCTTTATGAGCGCTGGAACACGGATGGCGTCTGCACGATGCGCAAAGCGCGAGAATACGAACGCATGCGAAAAGGAGGCAGATTAGTCTCCCTCTCCCTCTTTCTTCGTCTCTGCCCTCTCCCCTCAAACCGGCGAACGCGCGTTCCCGCCCCCGAGCGCAGCAGACGCTCTCCGCGCGTGCGGCGCAGACAAGGCGCGCGGCGCAAGAAAACACGCACCTTTGTATCACTCTCCCTGCGCTGTGCGCGCCGCACACTCACTCGCTCAGTCGTTCCCGCCACCGAGAGCAGCAGACGCTCTCCCCACCCGATCCCCACCCTACCGCCTTCACGAAAGCCATCAGCGAGATCAGGCGCATAGTCGTTTGCGTCCCATTTTTAAGGAGCCTCACTCATCGGTTGTATTCGCACACGGAACACCTTTTTAAAAACGATAGTCTTTCTTGGGATACTTAAATGGAGAAATTTTGGTCTGTTTCTCTGTTTGTCCGGCACGTCACACGATTCAGCTACTCGGCCAAAGTTTAACCACTTTCTGAACGCCCAGCCATCTTGAACAGTCGTTTTCGTGCATACTTGTGAACATTGTCGACCAAAAAGCAAATATTACGCATATCTGAGGCGCAACAGCAATACGGAAGTATTAAGTGGTGTGTTCTTTTATAGAAAATACATAGATACTTAATTCTAAAGACCCTAGTGTTTCTTAGGCTGCGCTGAAAATGCGAGCTGCCTCGCAAAAGCGAAGAGCCGTAGTCTATCTCCGAGGTCGCGCGAAGTGCCGCGTGTTTCATCCGACGCACGATAGCTGGCGCAGTCTGCCCCCGTCGCTGCAAACAAGAGAATCTCTTTTCGTGGTCGCTCTGCGCGACTTCTCAGCTTTTTACACGGTGCCAAAAACACCGCGCTTGCGGCGAGAAGACGCTTGGTCATGCCAGGACGGAAATGGTCGAGAACAGCATCACAGGTGGCCGCGGATGAGACCAGGACTCATATAGTACGACCGGCAGAAGACTATCGTCTTTCGATGACATTTGCAGCGAAGCACGCAGATACGCGGCCAATTTTTTAACACGAAAGTGTTTTATGCCGGGGTCCACCAAGTATATCCGTTACGGATATGACGTTGATATAATTAACGCTACCAAATGAGAAAGAAAAATTAGTATAAAAATGTTTCCCCCGCCGGGAATCGAACCCGTGACGCCTTCGCCCGCGACGGTAAGCGCCCGACGCTCTACCGACTGAGCTAAAGAAGCACACGGAGAACAAGTTACCAACGCGCCTTTTATCTCCCACGCAATCTATCTCGCTCGGTGCTCTCTGTTGGCGGCGGCGGGTGGTGCCGCCGTCTATGAGCGAGGTAGAGAAGTAATGCGGCACGATTCGTCGACGACGCAGTTATATCATGGCGTCCGAGATTACGTGCCAGCGCGCAATCTCGGAGGTCATGGTGAAAGCGTCTCGACAGCAGCAACAAACGCTGCCCGCGCTAGCATTTGGCTAGCATCGAGGAGCCGCCCTAGACGCAGTTATGTGTCACTCTAGCACTCTAGCCTTTTGCTTCGTGTTAGTGTGTGACGGCTCGTTGTCGGAGTAGTGCGCTTCCACATGCACCAACGGTGTTTCGCCAGCCGACTACTTCAAATGCGATAGAAAGGCAATGATGTCGACGGATGAATGTGGTGCCTTGGTGGAGCGAGACAGAGGCCAGCGGGACGCCGAACGCCTGCGCGCGTTCGCGGCTGAACCTCTGCCTCCCGTGTTGATGAAGCAGAGTGTGGTAGTGTATATAGGAGCACGGGCGTAGGTTACCGCATCCCTCAGGAGTGCACGCCGTGCCGTTTCTCTCCTTCAATGACGACGCTTTGAAGAAGTGCACAGTACCAGTGTTTATTACGTGCTTGTTGAGGTCATCTTTGCGCGCGATTCGTGATACGCTGTGTCCAGGTATAGGTTCAAAAGTTGAACTATTGCAGTGGTTAAATCATGATCATGGGAGTTAGTCGTCGCGATGGGGATGTGCCACTAGGCGTCGACGTGGGCATAGGCGTGCGCAGAATTCCCCCTTCAGAGGGGGGCGAAGGCTCGTCGCAGCGCCCCCCCTCCCCATTAAGTCAATGCATGGGGCTGACTTTGCGCCCCCCTTTCTTAGGTAACTAGGGGGGCGGCCGCCCCCTCTGCCCCCCCTCGTGCGCACGCCTATGGACGTGGGTGCATCCACGTCAAACGGTGCTATAGGTGTAAAACAGCAATAGACGTTGTACGAACTCTCATTATCACTACACAATAAGCACTACTTCTTTGAAGACACTTTTCACTTTCGTGTTATACCGATTCCTATGAAGGAGGGATCAGCCATGTTTTTCTTTCCCTAGTGTTCGTCAGCGTGTGGAACGGCCCCGCAGCAGCCGCATACGACCACCGAAACGCGAGTTTGGCAGTAAAGTTTCGCAGACTATAAATTTTCTTTGCGTCTACAATCCTCCATGTTGGCTTTACATTATTTTCCTGGAGAGAGGTTTCAAGTGCGGAAGCCTTTCTGTGCCGACCCAACGAGAAAGCCGGCCATCCATCCGTCCATCACTTTGTCACGTGAGACAATCATCGCTATGAATTTAGGTGCACTTTAAAGAATACCGAATGGCCGAACATTTCACAGCCCTCTACTACGGTGTGCTTCATAATCATATCGTGACATTGGCACGTGGATCCCTAGAAATCAAAGATTATTTATGAATGCGCCAGCCAGAAAAACGTCGAATAATCGATTAATCATCGAAAGAACTCTAACGACAAGTATTCACCGATTTGTGGCTAAGGTGGCGAATGATTAATCGTTAATCGATTACAAAATTAATCGACCCTCCCTACGTAATCAGAGCTGTATCTGATATACACACGCGAAGTGCTGGCGTTTGTTTTGGTAGCTTATTATTTATAACCTATTGAAGTTATGCAAGTATGTATTGATAAAGTGGTCAGCTCAAAACAACAAGAGTTATCCCAAATGCAAGATGTTCAGCTGACCAATACTCGCTTTGACATTGCTTAATGTGCGCATTTTCTCAGTGCGTATGATTTCAAAAGCGGGGTCTCCATTATCGTTCTCTTGTATTTCGTCGCTATTCTAACATGCTAACCGGATAATGAGCGAAATCTAAAGAGCGAAGGCTCACGAAGTGTGGCTGGCGCTTCAATATAGTCTACGCAACACAGTTGTGTCACTTCTGAGTAGCGTACGCTTTGCTGTGTCTAACTTTTTTTCTCTCCCAGGTTGGATCTTGTCAACAGTTGCAACCAGAACTGTTCTTGCGCGACTGAAGTGTTTCATCCGATATGCGAAGGCAAAACAACCTATTTTTCTCCTTGCTTCGCCGGATGTTTCACCAAAGGAACAAACGGTACAGCGCAGAGAGGGGTGAGCACCGACGGCTCAATGATTACACATCTTTGCGATCACTTGATTACAAATGCACTACGACTAGCATACTATCCGTAATCTTAGGGTTGCATATCTGTAATGATATGAAAATTTCATCAAGGCGTTTATAGCGCTGAAAAGAGTAGGATTAATGGTTAAGTGGTTACAACAAAAAAACAATAAATGTAGTAACGCACTCCTGCAAAATTAGAACATTTTTCACAAAAGAATCACATAACTAAAGGTTACGGTTTTACGATGACTCAAGATTTAATATAGGCGTGCTATAGTTCCATTTCAGCTACAGGAGTTTCAGGTTGTGATAAAACTATAAAAAAGCTTAGATTGAGTAGTTATCAAAATATGGAAGATATATTTTTGCATTCTTAAGAGCATTCAAGGAATGTTTTCAGGGGGTGATATACCTGTAAGCAAATGTTTGCGTGAAAATAACGGTTGGTCTCATAACAGAAACAAGCCTGACATATTGATGTATGCAGTCGACAAATAACACAGAGTGAGATGTTATTCTGAATTAAGAAAAGGGGCCATCAGGGAGGAAGAGAGAGAGAAATCATGAAAAGGCATGGATATTGACCCGAAAAGAAACTTCAGGTTTGCTACCCTATAAGAATGGAAAGGGGGAAGGAAAGATAGAAGGAGATGTGGAAAAATTAGTGTAACATCCAGCCATATCTAATGAAGAAGACAAAAACTCTGTGGCTTAATCTTAGAGTCGTAGTATTTATTGATTGCCACAACATTGGACAAGTTGGTTATTTCATATGCTTACGTTGTAGACTTACGACAACTGCATGTGCGTCGACGCGTTCGACAATGACGGCTTGGCCCGACGAGCAAAGGATGGATTCTGCGAAAGTGACTGCCCGTTCCTGACCTTCTACATCCTGCTACTGTGCATCGCCTACGGGTTCTCATTCAGCACAAAGGCTGCTCAGATAGTCATTCCACTGCGGTAAAACTTTTTTTCTTGTTTGTATTGATGTGCATAGGCGTGCGCAGAGTTACCGTTCAGGGGGGGGGGGGGGCGAAGGTTCGTTGCAGCGCCCCCCCTTCCCTATTAAGTCAATGTACGGGGCAGACTTTGCGCCCCCCTCCCTCTTAGGTTCTTAGGCGATTAGGGGGCGGCCGCCCCCTCTGCCCCCCCTCGTGCGCACGCCTATGTTGATATGTGTACACTTTATTCAAGTATTGGTAATGAAACGAAATGTAGCCTAAATGTGCTACTCTAAGGAAACCGAAACAGTTCAGCGTCATGAGAGACATTCGCTTGACGTCCTAACCCTGCATGCATATCAAAATACCCTTATCGCATACGAAGATTACGTAACTGCTATTAGTGTCATTATGACACTCAGTCATGAAACTTGCACAATTAATGCATTGATGCAACTTTTAAAAAATGGTGTTGGTTATTCCAAAGCAATGTCATAAAAATTCTAGCAAGGAAATAGAGGCTTCTATTATGAAATTGTGACCCTAGCTTTTTAAAATTTTGCGCATACGTAATCATCTCGCATACTTTGTGGTGTGGTGCAAACGGACACTATGAATGTCAGAATAAAGGAGACGAAGGCACGACGCTGGTCCGTCAGCTCGCGTGCCTAGCGCTACACCACAAGTTACGCACTATCAAATAGCCCGCTTAGTTTGTTCTTTTGCACGAAATTTGGACTAGGCTAAGGCTTAAATCTGCGTGAGCGATAGTTGGCACGACAACATCCTTGAAGAATATAGCGCCGAACATTAGACGAGGGAGCGGTCCAGCAAAACACGCATTCAGCGCTCTGTAGAGTCAGCGTCGAACGTTTAAGGACTACGAGACACAAGAAAAAGCTGAATATATATTTCCGATGCGTCGACAGGAAGCCTTGAATTTAGTTTTTTTCCGGCCTGTTCTAAAACGCGCTAACAGCGTGCACTGTGCATTTAAATAGAATTCAGTCCAAAATTGCTAGAAAATTCAATGTTTTCTCAGACTTAGTTGTCTCTAAACTTTTGAAATTGACTGTACATATGTTCATTGCTCTCTTATCCCGTCATTTGCATTTTTCCCTTAATAGACGTAAAATAAGAACATTAATAAAAGGCGAAATAAAAATAACTCTCTTTTTACTTCCCTTAGGTGTGTCGATCCGTGTGACAAGGCATTTGCCCTCGGATTTGCGGAAGGAGTACTGGCATTGTTCTGTAAGTGGTCGGAGATAGAACACATCGATTTCAATGTCATGAATGGAGCATGTAGTGGTTGTCGGTTCTGTTCCTCATATCATATCGTGGTTTTGGAAGTAAGGAATCAACAGTTATTGGCTTGGCATTGCGTTTATGGTAGGAAAACGTTACAATGAACACACTACAAAACACAGGACACAGTTAAACAAAACAAGCGCAAACTTCAGCTCGTTTGTTGTTCATGCATAGTTGACATGAATAAAATTCAAGGAGCACATGGAAATATATAATGCACTTGACTCCGGCTATGTGGCGTCCATCTCAATTTGAATCCCCCCAACAATTATTATTCGTAGCTTTTGCTGCTTCGTCAGCACATTTAAAAAATCTTTACTCATTTTGGAAAGCATGAGCCTGACATACCATTTATGAATTATTGCAAAACATGCCCTGTATTGACAGAAGCGCGTTTTTCTTTATAGTTGTTCGTAAGAGCATTTCTGAACCACTGCTGATACTGAGAAAATCATTAGCGAAAAAGCCAGCCAATGGCGAACGGAACTTGTGAACGGCAAGCTTTCTTAATTCGGCCTTATAGACGGAAATCGTGGGCCCCGCGACGACATCCCATGATATTGAGCTCACCTAAATTTAACAAGAACGACCTCCTGAGCACTTAGGGCTTTTCTTCGTGGATCTTTATGTGCTGCACCCAATAGTCACTCTTCCTGTTTTGAACCTTTTATGTAAGAATATGTGCATTTATGTCACACAAGCCTTCTTTGGTTAGTTGGTTGCAAAATTTTATTGAGGTCCTTCGTGTTCATGATCTTTACAGTCTGCCAAATTTCGGCTTCATAGCGCTCATTGATTACTCATTTTTCAGCGTTTCTTCCCTACCCTCTGGTGTACGGCTCGCTGGTGGACTCAACGTGCGTCGTCTGGGAGGAAAGCTGCGGTCAACGCGGAAACTGCTGGGTTTACGACCAGCGCACCTTCAACTACTCACTGCACGGCACGACCTTCATCCTGCTCATGGTCGGCGTGGCCCTCAACTTCGTCGTGTTCCTCCTCAGCGGTCGGCTTGGAAACCTCTACGGGCGAGAGAAGCGCTTCCTTGCCGACAGAAGGCGAGTCCCAGCGCCTGGAGAGGCCGACCCGCAATCTTCGTCCAGAAGGTCCTCGAAAGGATCCTTCCGGAAGCTGACGAGAAATGAGATCTTTCACATGGTGGCCACGAGTGATCCTGATGATGAAGAGTGAGGAAAGCAACCTGGTCTCTAATGTTGCCCTACTCGCAACTCTTGGGCGGAACAGTTCGCAAAGTGCCAACGCGCGGCAAGAACCATAAGCGGGCGACGTCATGCGAAAACAGACAATACTCGTCCTGCAATTTCACTCGCTTTCAAGCCTGCCACTGCGTACGGCATGCTACGCAACTTGATTTCAGTGACAACAGGTTTAGTGCAGAAGTTCAGGGGAATATCGAAGCCTGAGGAGATGAGAAATTCTTGAACATGGGTATTGCTGCAGCCCACGTTTCGACAAGCAGACTTGTCTTTGTCAAGGCAGCCACTGCTTTGCTAAGCACCTTCATCCCTCTCTCCCAACGACAGAGGAGGTGGAGGAGATGTGAGCAAGCCGTAAACATACACGGTGCAGTGGCTGCCTTGACAAAGACAAGCCTGCTTGTCGAAACGTTGGCGCCTAGGACACAAACCTGTTCAAGAATATTGCAACAAGGTTTGTGGGCATTTAAAGCCAATGAGTGTGTTCTCGTGCCGCATACAACTATATTTGAAACATCAGAGTCTATTGTCTGCAGCAGGGTGCCGTTTTGAAAAGCATCCTTGGTAGTACACGCAACACTCATCAGCACCGAGGCGTTTTTTTTTATATTCTTTCTTTGGGCAGCAAAGCACATCTCACAGGTTGGGGTACGTAAGGAAAGGCTCACTCGGAGTATCTTAATGATACGCTTGGGTTCCTGCACAATGTGCATGTACACTGAACTATTTTGCTGTGGGTACTATCTTGCTGTGGCAGTTGATGGAAACGGCAAGGTACAAAGCGATTACATAGTCGTTTTTACGATTTATATGCAAGTGCCATTTTTATACATGTGCGGTGAATTATGTGGATTATGAGTGCAAGTTGGCTACTTTGGTTGTGACGCATTCTCATGGCTTCTGAGGAGAGCCTCGTATCAACAGTACCCTCTGACTGTGAATTTCAATGGCGCCTGAGGAAAGGCTTTTAGAACTACTCTGCCTCTTATAATATGGGTACCAAATACACTGATGCTTTAATTTCGTGGCTTGACTCACTCCTACTTTTGTGTCTTCACTTCCTAAAACAGAAAAAAAACAAAGCAAAGCTCTAGTATGGCAGCTTCGCGCACGCACATTCTTACGATGAGCGACTTTATCACCTATTTAAAATATATGTTGTGGCAACGTGACATGAAAACCCAAAATATTCACTTCTTTTTTTTTTTTTTTGGTTCTTCAGTTTCACTGATAGAAGCTGCTTCTGAAAAGGCCGTCCCGATTATATACGAACGTCTGTTACTAAGCGCTGCAATGGCTGCCCAATTCCCAGTGTATTGCGTAAAGCTGCCTCAGGCAAACTACACTGCGCTAGAATAAACATATCATCTTTATCTAGGCCGAACAAGGCCGTATCACTGAAAGCGCACTTTTCTTCCCCCCGAAATAATGCCAAAAAATTGCATGGCTGTTAGGTTTGAGTATGAAACCAGAACTATAACAGTGACAAGCCATCCCAGTTGGCGTTAGAAATTACTGAATTAATCTTATCGACAAGACGGGGACGCTGAAGGAGGTGCTTTGAGCTGCAGTGTATATCGATATAACAAGTGGGGTGTGTCACGTACGTGATCAGTTTCGATCATGAGCACAAATATAGCAATAAAATGCTCATGAGAAACAGTAACTGTTCACATGATAGGCAAGGAACAATCTCAAGCCGCTGAGCGCGTAGAGCATGGTAACTATATATAAATTGGAGATGCAGACTGATCTTTACTATAGGATGTCGCTAAACCACAAGTCAAAAGAATATTTAAAAGGTAAGGCAACTACTTACCAAAAGGCATGCTGATAAGCCCGGAGGGAGGGAGGGAGGGAGGGAGGGAGGGAGGGAGGGAGGGAGGGAGGGAGGGAGAGAAAAGCAAGCAAAAGCAGGGAGCTTAACTAGACGCACGTCTGGTTTGCTACCCTGCACTGCGGGAAAGTATAAATGGGCGAAAAGAGAGACAGAAGTAAGGAGAGAGGGGGGGGACAGAATTACGCACACGGTTAGAGGAGCACATAAAGTATACAGGAGAAGAGAGAGTGGATTGTCTTTGTAGTTGTTGTTCGCCTAGTTTCTGTGTCCCACACCCACAGTAAAAAATTGGGTGGAGATTGGGTGGTTTTATAAATTTATTAAAAATTTAATATTGGGGTAGTTTATAAAATTGTTATATTGTGGGGTAATTTTTTCCTCTGCAGCAGGGCTGGGCAAAGCTACTTCGAAATTGTATCGCGATACGATACAAGATACTCCGGCAAGAAGTATTGGAGATACAGATACAAGATACTACCGCCAAAATTGTATCCGATACGATACTTGCCAATTGTATCTTAAGATACTTCGATACATTCGCAAATTTGTGGTTATAGACCCTAATAAAGTAGTAGCGAACACGTATACACGAAAAGGACTGCTTGAAAATTGCGTAAATGTGAATAATTTCATTTCATTTTAATGAATTGTCTCCTAGTATCTCAAAAGTGTTGCACTTCTAGCTCACAATACGTTCGCTTTCGCTTCTTAACAGGGCAGCTCTTAATACCCTTCGCTGACAGCGGTACCAGAGAGAAGAAATGGTAGAGAAGGAAAGGCAGGGAGGTTAACCAGTCCAGGATAACCGGTTTGCTACCCTGCACGTGGGAAGGGGATGGGGGAGATTGAAAGAGGGAGGGAAAGAACAGCGGTACCAGCTCGTCACTGTCATCAAGATGAGTGGCTTTCATCAATAAGGTACCAGCTCGTCACTGTTCTTATTGATGAAAGCCACTCATCTTGATGACAAGCTAGCGGGAGTTGTCATCTAACCACAAGAACTTCAATAAGAAGCCTTCGTGCGAAATATAGGTGTGACCTTGTCCATAAAAGACAGTTTACCTAATACAGCAGCAGCAACGCTGGTAGCGACATTTTTTTCTGACGCACTGTGTACACATAGAGCACATAAATTTGCAATTACTTTTCATATTCTTCTTATGTGCTGGCGTAAAGCGTCCGTTATCTATGTACTAACTAACGCGCAATCAATTTTTCTTCAACGACAGAACCTGTGCATCCCGGAAACTCCTACACCGATTGTATTGGCGTCGACTGTGAAGAAAGCGGCATTCTGGTAGACGCGAAACTCTTTTATTGCGCTAACTTGTGCCCAGATAACTAAGTAACTCAAAGTACAAGCAAAGCACCCTGTACACTGACAGCGGTAGTAGAAGTCGCTGGTCGTCGGCGATCTGATTATCGGTAGAACGCGTCTTGTTTTATGCATCATCGATCGCACGTTCCAGCGTTATCGCTGGTGCTCGCGAACTCGCGTACTGCGCGTAATCTTAATAATAATTCTGGAGATTTTTAGGTCCCATAACCAAGATATGATTATGGGGACGCCGTAGTGGAGAGCTCCGGAAATTTCGACCATATCGAGTTCTTTAACGGGCACTGACATCGGACAGTACACGGGCCTCTACCATTTCGCCTCCATCGAAATGCAGCCACCGCGGGCGGGTGATGAGCGTTAACAGAACATTCTGAGACAGTCTCAAAAATTTCGAAAAATTGCGATGATCCTTTCGCCAAGCGGTGCTAACAGTTTTTTGCAGCTTAAACCTGATCGCACCGAAATAAAGAAATAAGGGCGTGCAGGCAGTGTAGTTGCACGAATCGTTGCAGGACACTGCTACTCTTCACGCTGTTGCCGCCTATCGCTCCGACTATTTGGCGATTAGTAATAATAAACAGTCAGGGAGGCCTACAAAATGGAAAACAGTTATAACTAATATAGGAAAACCGTTTCGTATCAAACATTCAGAGTGAACAGGTACATAAGCACGATACAGGCGGCACCACCAATAGTTATGACCAGAGCCGTATATCCTTCGGAGAGTTCGGCGGAGGGGCGGAGCCAACAACCATCAAATTTAGCGGCGGCGCTGTCCGCCATTTTGTGCCGAGCCGCCCTAAGCTCGCGTTGGCGAGCGAGCGCTCAGTCTGTGGCTAGCTTTCATCGAAAAAAAATAACTGCAGATAACGCGCGTATTTGAACATGTTCATAGAAAGGTAGCTTTAAAGAAGCCTAGCCTAACATGCGTCAAAGGCGGGACGGTGTGGGCGAGTGTAAATGAACTGCGCATTGTTGTTTTGATTCGCAGGAGATCAGCAGCTTTTCCCTGCACCTCGCTGTGCTTCGAGTACTGCTGCAGTTTATTTTGTAGGAACCAAATAAAAATCGCCTGTTAGGCACTGAGGCATTATACGTTCCACATTTCGACATGTATATAACCTTCGGTATTAAATGTTTGATACAAACGCTCTCTTGACAACGCAACGAGGTTTTGTCTGTGCGTGCCTTAATCAAAGCTTTCACTGCTAGCTAGTAAAAACTCAACTGCGTCGCTTACCGAGAAAAATACAGCGCATTTACTTCGGCGGGCGTCAGCACCTGAAGTTTTTGCTAATGCGCAGTGAAACAGTGATAGATTATTTATCACTCGTATGGTCTTCCGGAACTAACACCCGAGGTATGCACTTGATTCGGTTATTTAAACTTGCTACATGATCAGTGCCGGGCCATGGCAAAGGGCATCATCGTGGAAAAAGACCTTTGATGGCTCGAAATTAGCAGGGCTTGAAGGGATGAAGGCTGTTCCAATATTGGCTGTACAAATGCACTCATGCCAAACGGGGTGAGTTCTGAACTGAACGAAAGTCTGTCTTGATTTGCATACCTTCAGGTAAACAGCTGGGCCAAGCATTACCACTTAATCAAATTTTGCAGGTCCACTGCAACGGATGCGCCACAAGTATGTACACCATGAACGCACATCATATTGGGCCGACTAATTTTCACACTTACCTCACAAAAGCGCGAGTTGTCATTTGCTTTCCATTTATTTCGCTTCGGTCGTACTTCCCAGAGCCGTATATTTCGGAAGTACCAGAGCCGTTTATACGGCTCTGCTACTTCCCCCAGCGCGGCGCCGTGCTCGATTCCTGTCGCCTTCCGGAAAACGGTAAAGGGCGAACCCTTTCTTTTTTGCGAGTTCGAGCAGCTGCAGCAAGTTTCCATTGCGATTTCCGTGCATGTTTACGATGTTCTCCGCAGCCGACACGTGCACGAATAGCAGCACTGCAGATGCCCCAGGTCGGTCACAAACGAAGCATAACTGCCGACATCGACTTCACGGGCGCAGCACCACGAGAAACCTCGGCACAAAATGGCGTCGGCGGCGCGGAAGCGCGCTGTTGCCAGACTCTAGTGCAGCAGTTGCCAGACTGGCGGCGAGATCAAAGGAGCGCCGAACTCTCCCAAAGGGGATATACGGCTCGGGTTATGACAATTCAGCATTAAGTGTCGTCAAATTTCATGTTATGGTAAGATAAAAAAGTCGACTGTCTATGGAAAATTCCTTGAAATGGCTCTTTGGGGCGCTCATGAGAAAAAGCGGACCATTTGGCATATCAGTGTTTCTCGAATCCCCTTCGTAAAATCTTTAAGGTGGCTCCCAATTATTTCCGTTAATGTCATGCAAACTCAATTTTGCCATTTTACTAAGCAATAAGCAGAATGTTTGGTACTGTATACTCAATGCGCGTCCAAATAATGACATATTTGTTCCCTTAATCGCCGGGGCAGAACAGTAAACTGAAGAGAAATATAAATGTGTAAATACGAGCAGGAACAAAGCAGATAGTTAAAAGTAATAGATGAGAGAGCTTATTTTGGCTACTTTACAAAATACATATTGCAGTGAACAGACCGGGAAAAAAACCAGTTCAGAGCCCTACATAATGTGTGAAATGCTAGAGAAGGACAAATAAGAAAGCGCTTGTGCTAACAAACATACTATGATTTCAAGAGCTATTTGAACAGAGATAGCGGCAATTAAGCAAACGATATGCTACGACAAGATACCGTCTGTTAGGTAAACGCTTGCTCTATTAGATCTAGCATTGGTAACGGCGGTGCTATAGTTAGAATTTTATTTACGCTTAAGTCAGTCGCATGTAATTCAAATTTACATCCACAAGATCCATCAAATCGCTGCTGTGAGAAAGCCAGAGATGCAAAGAAACCCCGTGCTTCAGATTTCGTAACGAAGCACCATGCAGGAGAGCGGCATCAGAATTTGCGCGATCATCGAAGTACGGGTTGTGGTACGCGGTGCTGGTAATTGGCCAAAAGTAAGCGCCTTGGCTCTGACACATTTAAAACAGGAAAGAATTGGGAAAACAAAAGGCATGTGCACGTGAGCAAGCAAGCGAACGTAGACGTTCGCGCTTGTCTCTGTCGAGACTGCGCGAGCGCTGTCATGTTGCTCTGCTCTAACAAAAGGGACGCGAACCTTATCGCCTGCCATCACTGGTGGCTTCTGGCGGAAAGGTAAAATTATGTCACGGCCCTTAGTTTCATTCAGGTGGTTTAGAGATACACGTAGCAGCTTGACAAGCGGAGTTCAGTCAGCGATTATTGTTTCGCACGGTGTTGCGATGCGGTATCTTGTATCTTAAAATACGCGATACATTATTCAATGTATCGGAAATACAGATGCAGATACTCGTCTTGCGAGACGTATCGCGATACAAATACAAGATACCTAAAGAGTATCTAAGATAGTATCTAAGATACATGTATCTTCGATACTGCCCAGCCCTGCTCTGCAGCATTTAGGAAAGTGAAGGAGGTACGCAAACCTCGTTGCATCCTCAATAGATGTCATATTTATGCTGGCCTACATCCAGCCTAGACTTTGGTTTGGTTTATTTGGTTTATTTAGTTTATTCAAGGCAAAATTGTTACAAATTTCCCTGGGGGGACACGACTACAGGATGAGTAATCGCCTAACTAGGTCGGGCCACTCCGGCAGCAAAGCAGAAGAAACATACTAGCAAGCATTATTAGCACAGAATGCAATAGTACATATTGTTCTACACGGGTTCCAATATTAGACAGAATTATTAGTCGAGTGCAGAAAAATATAAACTCAGCTGTCGTTCGAGTGGTGGCAATACAACAAACGCGTGCGTATAATCAACTTCAAGCATAAAAAAAGTAAGAAAAAACGTTTAGACTCTATTGCGAGTAAAGTGCATAAAATATAAACACAGCACTCATTAGAGTGGTGGGGATACTAACAATGAGTGCTCACAAACTAGTTAATGCAAAAAAAGAAACGACTTGACTAGGACACGCTTATGCCCTACAGGTCCAACCAGTAAAGGGTTCTTAAAAGAAATTGTAACAGGAAGAGTTATTATCTACTGAATAAAACACGTAATAAACAGTAATGTAATAAACAATCACAATGCCACGATAAGCAAGGTGTAAAAAAATACACAAGACATCAATGATTTCAAGATTTTAAAGATCAAGGAAATCATCGCTTTCTTCAGTTAGGAGTTCTGTCGTTATTTTTTAAACGATCTAGGTGATGTTCCATCCTGCATTAAATGAAGTATGGTTGGGTGTTGGTTGAGGATGTTAACTATAAGTCTACTATGTAAGTGCTTTTAGCATGCTTCTCTTTCTCCCTCTTTTTTTAATAAAGTCAGTCCTAACTTTTGCTACACATATAATACAGTCCCAACTTCCTGGTGTGAAAAAAAAATAATAATCTACGCTAGCTCTAGTAACATGCGCCTTGTCTGTCGTTCTTTCACCGTCCCGCGTCCAGCGCTGTTGGTTCCCGTCTGAATCATGCCCAGTTCAATGTCTTTTCATTACATTTTCGGAGAAATGCGAAATGGCGGTAGTACTTCCTGGTAATTACATCTTTATGTATTCATTTTTACTATTCAAACTGCATAATGTTAATCGCATTATCAAAGTTGCCAAGAGTTCATAACGTTTATAGAGTCTATATAGTTATGTGCGTTTATACTTGGGAGAGGTGAATGCCAACATCATTGTGTTCGTTCAGTGAACTCAGATCAAAGCACTTCTTTCTTGCTTGTGTCATTGCGCGCGGCCTAAGGACCCATAAATATACGGTGATGCACGACGAATGTGTCGGCGAAAAATTACCGGATTTAATAGAAGCAGTAAAACGGTGATAAAGAAGCTTTCTTTGAAAACCATCCAATTAAGTGCGTGTGCGGGGAGAAGGGGGGTTGAAGGTTGCAGCTTGTTCGCTGCCCTACTCTGGGCTAGCACCGCCTAGCGCAAAACAGCGCTTCACAAAACACGGCGTTCCAGTGACCAGCAAAATACGACAGCCTTTGTAGACACTTCAAAAACCTACTACACTACCAGCAACTCCACTTCCGCTTCATATACACTGTCGTCTAATGCCCGGCATATTTGGTTCACCGCTCCACCTTTGCGGTTTCGTCCCTGCGTCCGCTTCTTTTGAAGCAAAAGTATGTCATTCCGCCACTTTCCTTTTAGACTCATTGGCCAGTTCCTTCGTCACCTTCGCGTCAGTACTGTTCACGAAGGAGCACTAAAGTGCTCTCATCGCTATCCATTCGAACATCATGAATTCATGCTTTTGCACATGATTACCATCATCATTTTATCCTCATTACGCTATAGATCGTCGCCATCCGCGCGATCCATTCCCCCCAATCACGTGTTCTTCAGTGTCTGTGGAAGTGGCAGCGCCGGTGCTGCTGAGCTCGTAGTTCATTGTAGGCAGCCTTCCTTTTGGGGCATTGTAATGTATACATTGCATATGTGCGACGGAAAGTCTAATGACTGACTTTCACAAGCGAAGCGCCACTCTCAATATGCACAGCTTGACACTAGAACACACATCCTTTGGCAACACTTCGCTAAGGTCTCAGTCTCTGATAAGCCTTGTTTCTGTTTGGCATATCCGCATTGAGCTTTTTTTAAATTTGGAATGACAGTGAACAATTTTGATGAGTCTCAATAAGACTGGCGTAATAGACTCTCTGTGAGTGTGTCCGAGCGGGCTCTACACAAAATATGCAATTTATGAATGAGTCTCGGTGAATTCCACTTATGTTGCCGACCAGTGGCGTATTGCTGTTTCGCCGTTACCCCTATCGCGCTCACTCAAATTCGTTAGAAGTGGATCAGTTTTCGACATTGTATTCAGTTTTGCTAAAGCAAGCACATTATTCGACATTTGCACAATACATGTTATTTTCTGACATTCAAGACTAGTTAATGAAGACGCGCATAACATTAAGAAAATGTCAGTCACTCCCCCGGGTTTCCAAAGTAGGAACATCTGGTCGTTTTCTGCAGCTGTAAAGTGACAAACATAATAACATATTTGTCTAATAAAATTTGTACAAACCAACCGCGGTTGCTACTGCAGGAATGCGTTCAGCAGGTCTTGAAAGGTTGTTATTCGTGGCGCTATGTTGTACTATGTGTTATGACGTTCTTCTTACGACCCTTCCATGACCCCTGAACGCAAGTGCAGTTTTGCATGTAGGTTTCCTGCACCGTACCTTAGACTTATGCTAGCGCCAGCATTCAAGCGCCTCTTCCACAGGAACCAGTTCATACCACCGTGCAGAGTCGCAGTCCATAGGCGCAGTGCTTAAAGCGGCATCAAACGGTAGCTATTCCAGTGAGAACTACATAAAGATGCCCCCTCCACCATGCGATATCACGCGGTACTGCATCGCTAGTACTAGGGCCACCTATACCACTGTTGGGACGTTACTTTCTTCGGGATCTTCGAAAATGGTAAGACGAGCGTGTTAGTTCCCAGAGCATGCTAAACACATTAAAAAATGCATCGTGTTATGTCATCGTGTAATCAAATGTTCAGGCTATAGCGACACGTTCTCATTTTCTTTATTAATTTTTAAATTTAGGTGTGAAAACATGGTAAGTTGGAATTTGTTACAGTAGCGTACCTGAAAGTCATGAAATGAATGTACAACAAGCACATAACCAAGAAAAAGGGGGGAAAAAAACGCCAGGCCTGCTCACAACGTGCAGCATTCACAGTCACAGAGAAAGCTGGAAGAGCGGCCTTTTAAAGCCCGCTCTAAACTCTCTTGGGGCAACTAATACAAGTAAACCTGCAAGGTACCCACTACGCCATTAATCATCATCATTAATTTTGTGAAGCAGGGAAGCACCCACAATGACATTACTCGTCATTCTGCAGATAAGCGAGGTACGCGTACGCTACATATCTGTAAAGCATTATGTGCGTACTTTGCTGACGCTGTGGCTGATGACGGTGAATAATTACGGCTCAGCCCTTTGTAGTGGGTGGTAAGTAACCACACACTCGTTGTGCAATTCGCAGTGTGTGACACCTGGTTGTTATTTTACTCTCCTAATGCGCTATATTACTTATGTTGACGAGATTCCTTGCCCGACATGGCACCTGGGTCTTTTTTGCAAATGAGTTTCACGCACCAAAGCACCAACGTTTGTGTGACGTAGAAACAGAAAAAAAAAATTAAGGCAGCTTCGGACTATGTGCCAAGCCTGAAGGAAGTGCGGAGCTGGACAGCCTCCTTTGTTTCTCTTCGGTTTTCTTTTTCTTTCCTCCTCTCTTTCTTTCTTTTTTTCGTTTTTTCTGTCTTTTTTCTCCCTTTATTTCTATTCATTTCTTCCTCTCTCTTAATGTATTTCGCTTTCTCGCTCTTTCTATTATTCTTCCTATTTTTTCCCTTTCTCTCCCTATTTCGAGCTTGCTTTCACTTTTTTCTATTTTTATACGTGGTTTTGCCTACGTTATGCCCAGCTACGACAGCATACGACAGCCCGGGCTCCTAAGGTGCTCCGCATTTTAAGGGCCCGGACTGTCGCTAGAAGAACAAGAGAATTAAGAGGACTTCTCTTTGGCGCGAGCGCGCTAACATCATCATCAAGGCGCTCGAAGAACAAGAGGAAGAAGACTTCTCTTGGGCGCGAACGCACGCTCAATATGCTATTGATGGCTTTGATATTCATGGTTTTGCCTGCGTTACGCCAAGCGTTGACGACAGCATACGATCACAGCATACGACAGCCCGGTCTCCTAAAGCACTTCGCACTCAAAAACAAATGTGGCTCTGTGTTACAATACTCGACTACCGTGCAGATGACCCGGGTTCAAGTTCAAAAGCTATTACGGACATCGGCGGCGGCGGCGGCGGACAACTACGGCACTGTTGTTGTGATCTCACAACAGCTTTCGCTGCAAAGAAATATCAGAAGCACTATTCACACCTGTGAATACAAGCGCACAGAATGTCTCTGTGGTCCGCGTCCAAAGCACACCGGGTGCTATCTCCATAACACCCCCGAATAAGTCCAAACACTTGTCTTTCACACGTTTAAAGACGAGACGATCATGAAAAGTTAACAAGGATTCACAAAGATGTGTTAACAAATATACACAATACAATGAAGACAAACAGTGATGTAAATAAACATTTGGAGTGAGGGCTCGCAATTTTTCAGCTGACAGAAGTCAGCTGAAAAATTGCGAGCCCTCACTCCACGCCTCATCTTTTCGGGGAGTCAAGCTTTACTTTGTTTTCCTTCCAAAGAGAAGAAATTCGTGACGCAACAGCGTTCAATAGCGAGGTAGCCCTGATACCTTCGAAAGGTGTCGCAGGGCACCTTATTAACATCTATCCCCACGTACATTGAACTCTCAATTGAGTGAACTTCAAGGTATGGTATGGTATGGAAAAACTTCATGTCCGTCGGGGCGTGAACTAGCACGTAGCGGGCCGCTCAAACGTCGGGACAGATAGGCCTAGCCTCTCCGCCACGTCGTGAGCCCGTTCAACTGCCCATAGTCATGTCATCAAAGTCGGACTGCGTAGCGCAGCATCCCACTTGGACTACGTAACGTCTTCGTCAAACCGTATAACGCAGGGCACCGCCAGAGCATGTGATCTAAGCTGGCAAAGTCTGAGCAAAACACGCAAGTGTCTGACGTCTGAATTTCTGAATAGATCTTGTGCAAGAGTGCGGGACTGGAATATGGAATATGCCCCGACCTGCAAGAAGGCCCAAGACAATAGTTCACTTAAGTGAAAGTTCACTAAACTGAATATTCACTCGAATATGGAACTAGAAGTGCATTGCACACAGCAGATATCGATACAAAATTGTGAAATGCAATTTATTTTGAAAAGAATTATGTAATCTTCATTTGGACTGGGGCACCTAAAGACAAAGAAGAGGCAAAGCTATCCCCCAGAGTCTACGTCTCTGTGCACTGCCTCTGGCACGGCTTGTTGATGTGACATGTAGTCGCGAAACATTGTAATATATCCTAATAGGATAATCATTTATTTGAATTACCCTCAAGGTACATCTACATAATAGAGGGGAGGGACAAGCACACTTTTATTTGTAAGAAGGAGCAAAATAGGGAGAAAAATATTAGAAAGCGGAACGGGAGCGGTTGTCTGATACAGACAACCTCTTCCGTTTCATCTAACTCATACAAGTGTAGGCGCACAAACTGCGTTGTTGTTACATGAAGCAAAGATGGCTGAACAATACCAATGAGACAGAAAAAAAAAGAGGCGGGGGGGGGCGCACTGAGGCGCACGTGGCTCGTTTTTGTCCCCCGCATGGCCGCTTTGCCTAGGCAGCGCTGCAAGCACTAGTGATGTTGCACCGCCGCCGATGGATAGGCAATTTGGGGGTGGCACGCATCGCCTACGCCAGTGCTGCAGAGCACAAAACTTCGTTGAAAATATTTCAAAAATGAGTCCGCTTGCGCGAATCAAGTTCGTTCCATTGAAATTCACTACAGATAAATTCGTTTAACTGAAAGACGTTTGCATAGAATGCACAGGAAAACAGCCGGGGACTATCTAAAAGTTCGTTATTCTGAAATGATCGTTAAACCGACGTTCGTATACAAGTGAGAGTTCACTGTACAACGTAGCTTCTGACGACACACTGCGACCACACATCGTTGTCTACGAACTCGAATTACACTGCCAAAGGCCATCTTCTGAACCACATATAAGACTGTCATTTAGGACTTCTAGAATTGAATTAGGGTCTTCGATTCTTATGCTGGCATAAAATGCAAATTTCACAGCAAGAAAGTCAATGCCCGCTGACACTTTGTTTTGTTCAAAACATAACCATATCTCTTCACATTCGCCGCGATATTTCCACGTGTCTACAACAGCCGTGCGTCTAATGAAGATTTCACATGACAATGCGCATTGATTTCCATTAGCTATGAAAACTTTTCAAGAGACGATACGTACAGGCTTTAAAAGCGAAGCCATTATTTGAAAGCCACGTCAAGTCAGTCACGCCGCTTAATTGCTTCTTCTTACTCGTGCGCTGTGCACTTCGTGCATGGGACAGGTTGCAGTTGTACATGTATTTTCCCATTACTCTATACTGTATCTTTGAAGCAAGTATGTACCGATTGTTTTGGATCTTGATTCTTCCGCTTACTGTGAGTACTGAGGAACCTGCGCTGGAGGACCTCAAAAATGCAAGTACATTTTTTTCGGTAATAATTGCACTATTTGGAGGTGCACTTATTGGTAGAAGATATTTTTTATTCTATACGTATTGTTGCTCTTTAAGGATATAAAATACGTATGTAGTTTTAGTTGTATAAACTTCATAAAAGAAACTCTGTGAGGGTTGGTGACCAGCGGAGTTGACGGGCGCACTCTCGTCTCTGCTCTCTCCGCCGTTATTCACAAGTGCGATGCTCATCGGGCGTTCTCACAACGCTTGTAACAGGTAAAAACAGCGCAAAATTCTGACAGGACACGAGACGAAGAAGGGATAACGACAGCGCTGACATACAACTGATTCAATTACCAGCGAAGCTGTTCCAGCTCGGCGTGAAATGTCTGTCGTGACCCAAAACAATCATCGTCATAAACAGGCACGCGCTCTCTTCGTCCACTTCGATCCCCTTCTGCTTGGCTCTCAGAACACGTGCGCCGATTTCTCCGGCGTGGCCTGTAATAACCCTATGGGAGAGAGAACAAGTACAGAAAGAAAGAAAGAAAGAAAGAAAGAAAGAAAGAAAGAAAGAAAGAAAGAAAGAAAGAAAGAAAGAAAGAAAGAAAGAAAGAAAGAAAGAAAGAAAGACAAAAAAGAGAAATTCTTGCGGAAAAAAAATTCTTCACAAGGAGGGATTCGAACTCGCCTGCCCTCGATTCGAAGGCGAGCGTCCAGCAGAACATAGCATATATCCTTGTATAGTATAGTGTAGCAAGGGTGTGAGAAAAGGGAAGTGAGCATGAGGACGAGAGATATGACGGTGAGGAGAGGGAAAGGAGGTGCGAGAGAGTAAAGCATAGCACAGAAAGAATAAGAAAAAGAGAAATAGAGATAAATAAATGCAGAAAGGGAGAAAAATATGCCCTTGTTTTTTTGCTGTAACTTTTGTTTCGGGAAAGATTAGTTTGCAGCCACAATCCCTGCATTGGAGGCCTACGTGGCCACTAACTGCTCTGTTTACGTTGTAGTTATGCTCTTTAATTCGCTCATTTCGGCATCTTCCTGTCATTCTTTTTTTAAATTATGCGCTAACCGATTAATGTAAGATATCACAGTTATTTTTTAACTTCTGTTGCGTTCCATTTCTTCTTGGCTATCCTGTCGGTTTACCTTTATTGTTTTTTAGAACTGCTCCTGCTATGGGTATTATCATATGTTTCGGATACCCTGCTATTGTCCGCCGCGGTGGTAAAGCGGTTAGGGTGTTCAGCTGCTGACCCGAAGGTCGCGGGTTCAATCCTGGCCGCCGCGGTCGCATTTCGATGGAGCCGAAATGGCAGAGGCCCGTGTACTGTGCGATGTGAGTGC
>JALIZH010013399.1:0-133794 GCA_030522465.1 Rhipicephalus appendiculatus | reverse complement strand
GCTATTTTTAAGAAATGAAAAAAAAAAACAATACAGCTATAACAATAAACACTAAAAATAAACACCCACCCCATCTACAGCTGCGATTTGAACCCGGGCCCTTCCACCGGGAAGTGGGCATTCTACCCCTGCACCACTTTGGCGGAACCGCGTGCAACTCTTAAACAATGACACATTGCACGGTACTGATTGCACCACAAGCGGCTTGACCCTGTTTGGGCTTTATTTTCTGTACATTGGTGCTGCGACCGTTCGGAGCACGCCCCTGTTGTAATACATTCTAGTAGTGTTCAGCGACATTAGCCATTGGCTGTGCAAAGCAGTAAGTCCTTCTGAAGCGACTGGGCGTCATCATCATTACCGATGGCATAATAAACGACGCAATCGTCTATGAACAGACACATGTTAAATGACATGATGGCAGAGAAATCATTATTGTACAAAAGAAACAGGAGAAATCCCAGGGGTACTCAAGACGGAACAAGGCGTCTGTTGGAAGAATGATTGTAAGCATCAGCGAGCTGTTCCCTATTTGTCTAAAAATTTGCAAATCCAGTCTAAAACAAAGGAAATAACATTTAAGCGAGAAAGCTTTAAATGAAGTTGTTGACACGATACCTTGTCAAACATCTTTTTTTTGAAACCTCAAAATAGAGCGTCAACTGGAACATTTAGATCTAGTTCAGAGCCGATGTCACTAACGAACAGCATTAACACAATACAAACCAATGCAAACATATGGACATTGAACTGTCAGCCTCTGATAAAGAATTATGCAGCCACTCACCTCGATCCAGCTTTGTCTGCAGGCTCAGTTCTAACATCTCGATTGGCTCAGCTCCACAGTTGGTCAGCGTCAAGACACACTGGCGCCTGCAGCAGACGCACTTTGTTCAGGAAGCTGAGAGAAAAGCACCAAATAAAACAAATGCAGTGCTTCTCACCAATGGGAAGCACCAAAATGACAGATGTATTTAAGGCAATAAGTATCGTACAACTATACAGCATTCAAATAATGACAACTTGTTGGCAATGAAAACATAGGTTGTGAGGGTAAGGGGCCGATGTCCGTCAGCGAAGAAGCACATGCAGGGGACAGTAGGCAACCTTCGGTGGTGTGGAAAGGCAAAGGACACAGCAGCACCGAGTACCTGCAAATTGCTTGAAAGTACAAGGACAACAGGAAGAAGACAACATCAATCAAGCACGTTGCAGTCCTTGTCCTTTTAAGTGCTCTGCAGTTACTGTGCCACACCAAGAAGGCCAAACATCAACATTGGTCAGGTAGGACAGAGATGCACGGCACGGTCGACATGGCATGTGTGTGCTACAATGGATGTAGCAAGTGAAACCATCTTGGCGAAGAAAGCTGTGTGTGGCGCGACTGAACTAACCAGCAGACCGTGTGTCAGTGAATAAATGACCTTGCCATATTAAGTAAACACACTTTACAAGTAGGGGCTCGTCCGACTGGATCCATCATGGAAAAACACCAAGAATCACCTAAAATACAACACACTAGTGCCATCCACTCAGCTGTGCAGACTCTCCTGCCTTCTCTGATTGACCAAAAACTCTTGGCTTGGACCTCTGGCACCACAGTGGAACGAGAGAGACTCGCACCAGAAATAGGCCAATAATCATGATGTAGCGTGAAAAGACAATACGGACACAGAGAACCACAAACCACAGGTGCTACTGACAACTTTAATGAAAAAAATGCCCCCCACCTCCCCGAAGGGAATCGTGAGGAAATGCGAATGCATTTCGCGCGCTTCACTCCATTTGTATATGCTGGTTGTGGTTCGAAGAAGCAAAAGGCGCCTAATTTTTGCAGCCCGGTCGGGAGCATGGCGCAGCGCCTGTTTTTTTTTTCTTTTTTTTTTTTTATCGCGGCAGCTCCGCCGAGCTGCCACGATGCGAGCGCCCTCACGCACCAGAGCGCGCTCCTCCTCTCCACTTCTGCCATCGCCTTGAGAGGCGCCCAGCCAGCAAACGGTCGAGAGTGAGGCGCGAGCGGACGGGAGAGTGGGGGCGCAGGGAGGAGAGAGAGCGAACGGCGAGAGAAGGAGCGGCGAAGCACTGCACCTATCCTCCTCCTCCGCGGACAACGCCGGACAACGCCGGACAACGCCGCCTGACATAGCGTGGCTAAGAAATGCATTCGCATTTAAAATTGAGGACACACAGAATATATGTGCTGTTCCAAACGTGCAGGCGTGAAAGTGACATCCGGCGGGCTATATATTCTGTGTGTCTTCAATTTTTCATTAAAGTTGTCAGTAGCGCCTGTGGTTTGTGGTTTTTTGTGTCCGTATTGTCTTTTCGCGCTACACCATGATTATAAGCAAACACCAACTAGCCCAAGAACAAGTCCTTCTGCAAATAGGCCAAGTTTTGCACACAATGCCACTCAGCAACGTTGTTCGGCCTGACAGGTCAAACAGGGCAAGTGCTCAATTTCAAAAGCATGCCTGTCCTGCTGCCAAAATTCAGTGGCTACGACAACGAACACCCACTGCAGGACTTTCTGTACAAGTACTCAGAGTACTGTGACACTTCAGCGATTCCCCATGAGTGCCACTTGCAGTGGACCGCTCCAGAAATTTTGACCACCTGGGGTACTTTAACATGCACCTAAATCTAAGTACACAGGCCTCAAGCATTTTTGCCCCCCATCGGGAAAATCCTTGACGACTGCATACAAGATTTGCTGGACCAAGACCTCAATGAGCCCTGCTCCACTTCGTGGACCAGTGCCCCCCACATTAGTGAAGCAGGGCTATTGCCTCCCAGTCCATTACAGATCTTTAGATGCATGCACAACTGTGCCAGCACACCCTATTCCTTGCACAGACTGGGCACTGGCTATGCTCAGCCACGCTAGGTGCTTTATGAGCCTTTACCTCGCTCAAGGTTTATTTGAAGTGCCAGTTTCTCCCAAAGATGTGCCAAAGACTGCTTTCCTGTGCCATAAAGGAGTGTTTCAATTTAAGCGAATGCCATTTGAGGTAGCATGTCGACCAGCAACATCTCTCTCTAAGGAGCAAAGACTTGAAAGGCATAAAACTAGACCACTGCATGGCATTTCTTGAAGTCTCTTTGACATATAACCTCTTCCAGGCAAATGCCAATCTGATCCAGACAAGGTATGAGTGGTTTCAGTATCTCCGTGCCCCAAAACAGTCAAGGAGCAACAAATGTTTTTCTAACAGCAGAGCTGTTCAAGCCAAGTGTAAGTCCATCCTTAGTGGACAAAAAAAAAAAAAAAACGCCAGGCCTGCGTGGAACGCGCAACACAGTCACAGTGAAAGCTGGAAGAGCGGCCTTTCTAGAGCCTTTTTTTAAACACTCTTGGTGAAACTACTACAAGCACACTTGCATGGTACCCACTACGCCATAAATCAACATAATTTTTGTGTAGTGGGGAAGTGTTCACTATGACATTATTCGTCATTCTTCAGAAAAGCGCGGTACCCGCTACACACTTGTAACGCGTTATGTGCACTTTGTTGATGCTGTGGCTGACGACGATGAGAATTATGCCTGAGGCTTTTGTAATGGGTGGGACCATTGAAAGACCCACTCGTTACGCAAATCGCATTGTGTGACGCCTGGTTGTTACTTTACTGTTCTAAAACGCTTTACAACACATGTTAATGCGATTTCTTACCCGACATTAAGCCTGCATAGGGTCAGTTTGCAACGCAGTTTCAAGCAGCGGCGTAGCTCAGTGGTAGAGTGCCGGGCTGCCACGCAGCGGGCCCGGGTTCGATTCCCATTGTGTCATAGGTATTTTTTATTTATTTAAGTTTCTCTTATTTCGTGCAATAGTGGTTACGGACACCAGCGGCGGCGGCGGACAACTACGGCGCAAAAACGGCCCTTGTTGTGATCTCATAACAGCTTTCGCTGTAAAACCTCTAGTGGGTGTGTGCCACAGGAATTGGGCATCATCATCAGCCCGACTACGCCCACTGCAGGGCAAAGGCCTCTCCCATGTTCCGCCAATCAACCCGGTCCTGTGCTTGCTGCTGCCACGTTATGCAAGCAAACTTCTTAATGCCATCTGCCCACTTAATTTCTCCCTCTCATGCGTTTGCCTTTTCTTGGAATTCAGTCAGTTACCCTTAATGACCAGCGGTTATCCTCCTTAAAGAAAGCGACAGAATCCCAATAAAGAAGGGTGTAAGGCAGGGAGACACTCTCTCTCCAATGTTATTCACCGCATATTTACAGGAGGTTTTCAGGGCCCTAGATTGGGAATAGTTAAGGATAAGAGTTAATGGAGAGTATCTTAGTAACCTGCGATTCGCTGACAACATTGCACTGATAAATAACTCAGGGGACGAATTACAGCTCATGATTACTGAACTGGATACAGAAAGCAGAAGAGTAGGTCTGAAAATTGATATGCATAAAACTAAAGTAATGTGCAACAATCTCTGCAAAGAACAGCGCTTTGCGATAGGTGGCGAGACACTGGAAGTTGTAAAGTAGTAACCGCGGAGCGGAACTATGAGAGTGAAATAACTATAAGAATAAGGATGGGATGGAGCCCATTCGGCAAGCATTCTCACATCATGAATGGTAGTCTACCATTGTCCCTCAAGAGGAAGGTATATATAACAGCTGCATCTTACCGGTACTTATCTACGGAGGAGACACCTGGAAGCTTACAAAGAGGGTTCAACTTAAGATTGAGGACGACGCAGCGAGCGATGGAGAGGAAAATGGTAGGTGTAACCTTAAGAGACAGGAAGAGAGCCGAGTGGGTCAGGGAACAAACGGTGGTTAAGGATATCATAGCTGAAATCAAGAAGAAATGGACATGGGCCGGGCACGTAGCACGTAGGCAGGTTAACTGCTGGTCATTAAGGGTAACTGACTGGAATTGGGCATCACTACTTAATAAAAACGAAACGAAATTTCTTCACAAGGAGAAACTCTGTCAGTCGTGTACAAAAGATATCATCACGAGAGCAATAACTCGGCTGGAACGTGCTCTCTTTGTTCTCTTCTACATTTTCTGCTTCGCTCCCAGAACACAGGTGCCGATTCGTCCGACGTAGAAGGCAATAACTTGGATGGGCAAGAGAAGAGAGAGATAAAGACGTAAAAGACAGAAAGACATAGAAATAGATACAAAAAAGAGATAGAAAATACAGAGAGCAAGACCGAAAATAAAAAAAGAGAGAAATAGTGAGAAACAAAAAAGAAAGAAACAGAGAAAGAGATAAAAAGAAGGAGGAAGCGAGAAAGATAGAGAGTGAGAGAAGGAAACAGAAAGAAACAAAGGAAAGGAAAGAGATAAAAAAAGAGAGGGACAGAAAGAACGAGAAGAGGAAAATAAAAAGAAACAAGGAAGGCCGCTCAGCTCCGCTCTTCCTTCAGTTTTGGCACCACTCATGCAAAGCTTAATTTTTTGGGCATGGTGGCATATTACAGAACCTTTATCCACTGGTTTTCTGACAGGGCCAAGCCTCTGACAGCCCGCCTCAAGAAATGAGCCCATTGGGTTCGAGGAACCAAGCAACAGACAGCATTCAAGACTGAAAAGCTAACACTGGCAGCAGAGGTGGCCGTGGTGCTGCCTCACCTGAAAAGGCCCTTTTTGGCAAAAAGAGATGCCAAGTGCACTTAGCAGGTGCCCTAGCACTGCTTCCGAGTCTGCTCAGCCCGGTATGGCAGAAGGACTGGTTTCCAGTTTAAATTTCAAGAGTCCACAGCAAACCATTTGTTTTGAACTAGCAGCCACTGCTGATTGATGCGTCTCCACTCACCAACAATGCAAATTTCCAATTGGAGCAATGAAACGATCCATTGCTGCTGCAGCAGCAGCTAAAATGCCTAGAGACTGGCCAACCATCTTATGATGCCAAACAGTCCAAGAGGATACAGAACCTAGCTGATGACATTGAAATATCGACACAAGTATCCTGATCTGCCCGGTTGGTGAATGTAATGTTTCCTGGCTTCCCCAACATTTGAAAGACATGGCACTAAAAAAGGAACATGACCAACCCCTGAGCAAACGTTTAGGCTTCTTCAAAACTGGGAGACGTGTGAAGAGACGATTCACGTGGCTTGGTATCCACTCCGACACCTCCCTTAGTGCCCGGCTTTCAATCCTTGCCAGCAAAAGCGTAAAGAATTGATGGACAGTTCATGGGCCACCCAACAACCCATGCAGCAACTAAGCGTGGGCCTTATTGTGCCACTGCCCGCAACCCCTTGGTCACACAAGTACAGTGTGCTCACAGATTCAAGCAACATCAAATTTTTTTAGTATAACGATTGGGATGTGCAATTGCTCAAGATAACCACATCATATCATGATGACTTAGGTGTATGAAGACCATGTTGGCTCTCATCTACGTGTTCTGAGTTAAAATTAAGCCGATATGAGCCGAACTGAAGATGGTGCAAATGAAGGTATGTGCTTTACTTTGCCCTAAATTGTCCTGTTTCAATCCGTGAGTACTGTACATCCTAGTGGTGCTTGACAAATGTAGCTTTTCCCGTTATGTTAGCCTACCTCCAAATTATTCATCGATGATACGACGGATGCTTTTTACTGGCATGGTGTGCTTAGCTCCATCTCTCGTGGCAATGGCAAACCATTAGCAAGCAAAAATACAGTTGAACCCCTTTATAAGAGACATGCACTGGGCAGCAATTCTTGTCTTTAATACGAGGTCTCTTATAAGCATGGTACGACGTATGCATTTTCTTATTAACCCCCCATTTTAATGTAGGCACACTAGTGTCTCTTATACCCATTTGCCTCTTACATCAGTGTCTCTCATAAAGGGGTTCGACTGTAGTGGAAAGGCATTCTCCAACACAGCGTCATCAAGGAACACCACACAGTTCCATGCAGACCAGAAGGAACGTCGTGACGAGTTGGTTAAACAATGCCTAGTGGACTACAGTACTTCCCATCGAGGCTGGAACAAAAGTCTGCCCGAAGTGGCAATGTGCACGTCTCAAAGCTTAGTCACTGGATTTCTTGTGCTACACTGTCGAGCCATTGTAGTCATGCAGCCGGCACCAATGAAGCTCCCCCTTCTGCGCCCCATGCCCTAGCTGTCCCAGCCATCTCAAAGAGCAAGCCAGGAAAAGCACTACAACAAAATGCACACTCCAGTTACATTCCAAATTGGCCACTTGGTGCTCCGAGAGGTATGCTGAGATTAGGAGTGTGCGAATATTCGAGTTTCAGATTTGAATCGAATAATGCGACAACTTTCGAACACCTTCATGCAGACAATGCGACTGCATCGGTTTATTGCTACATTCTTTTCTTTGTCTCGTTGTCGTCTTCTCCTTGGATCTGCTGCAGGCGCTAGCGATGTGGATCGCTACACTCTCCGGGCTGGATGTCATCCCCCTCACGCTGGAAATATGGCACCACATTTCCGATAGATGCCTCCTCTGTTCTTCCACTTCGTCCAGTATAATACGAAGTCTTCAGAAGTCCTTGCTGCTTGGTCATTTTAACAACAAGCCATGGACCAGTGAATGGAGCTTCTTCTTAGATCTTCTGCTGGCACTAGCGATGTGGATCGCTACACAGCTAGTATTCGACGTTTCGAATAATTCGACAGGATGAATATTTAAAACGCTACAAAGGACAATGGTGCAACTTGGTTTGGGTGGGGCGGCTAAAACTAATGCTGACGTCATTACAGTAGACCTTTCGTTAAAGCTTTCACCGATATCCTTGTTCAAAAGTGGGTGAATGTCTATTTCAAAGAAGATTATGTCATTTTCACACGTCATGGCTCCAGCAAAGAAGGCCAGAGAACAGTCTGGGAGACTGTGGAACAGCTAGTGTCAAAAAAGAACCAGCACACTGAGTTCAAACCTTATAGTGAAGAAGTTCAAAACTATTTCAATGAGTCCCTGATCCCAAGAAAGGATAACCTTCTGAGATTCTAGAAAAAACATGAATGAGCACTTTATCCAGGTGCTGCCAAAATTGCTTTGCGATACCTTCCCATCCCTGCAACTCACGGCGAGACAGCATGAAGCCAGGTCACGTGGAACAGCTTGTGTTTGTGCCTGACAGTTTGTAGTCTCTCGGTTGCAGTCACTCGCCGCATTATGTGCTAGAGAAAATGAGCACAGTTCATTTGTTTTTTGTTTCAGTTTTCCATAAAATCTTTTATTTTCGATATTTCTTTCTATATTTGATATCTCTGGCCACTATTCGGCACTATTCGATTCAAATTCGATTTGACATAAAATTTTACTATTTGCACACCCCTAGCTGAGATATATTATTGAGATATACTGATTTACTTGTAACTCTCTCAGTTTAGAAAAATTTTACTCAGAAAAAGGCACACAAAATGTTTGATACCTTAAAAGCTACATTTCACACTGAATATAATTGAATATTTGAAACCAGCACACACACACGTATACATAGACTTTGCAAGTTTTCTCAAAATCAACCAATAATAAAAATAAAGCTATTAAGAACAACATCTTTTCTCTAGCATGCATGCATTAACCCAGTACTCCACCCAATTAACCTTCCCGTATATTTTCTGCAGTGCATGCGTTATGTTCCATTTTGCACCAGCAGTATGAACACAGCCCTTTCACAAGTGATAATCTGCTTAAATGTGCCACTGCTCAGGCTGTACTCACTGTTCGCCTGCATACAGGCTGAGCGCGTAGTTGTTGACCACATGGGCTGCGTCCCCAATGGTGGCAAAGTCCGGTGCCAGGGGCAGGTTGGCTGTGACCTCGAGAAGTGGCAGGGGTGGCACCACCGTCACGGGCGCTGGTGGCTGGGGCAGCACGCACTCACTGTGCACACCCAGCACACACGTGCTGTAGCCTGCACACACACACACTTTTAAATGTCACCACCTAGCGCAAGCCTGCATGCCAATTTTCCAGATATGCTCAAGAATTCAGGTGCTTTTGCTGCACCACCACGAGCCCCGTAGAGTAAATATACAAGAATGTCTGAAATTTTAGATGCCAAAACACCGTTCACAGGTGCCTCTTAGTGCGAGACCACACAGTGCTCCACACAGACACGTTGCTTTAATTCATGAAAGCAGCTCGCCATCGCCACACCCATGTGCAGTCAGGAACGTAGCGGGTACAACGAACACTCACAGCAAGCAATGTGTGTAAATCATGCAATCTACACTTTTATTCACAATGCATACGCAATATGATTAAAAAATTGATAAAATTTGAAAAGTTCCTGAATGATGCTCATCTTGTGCTGGGCAATAAATTTGTAACATTTGTTAGCTGATCAGAACGATTACTGGAAAGAAGGTGAACAAGTACGTGCATCATTTCATTTCAGTTCACTTCCTTTAAGTCTGCCAGGATAAAACCCTCGCGTGGTACCTTAGGGGGTATGGTAGGGTAAACAGGTTATCCTGGTTACAGCTTTATATCTCCGGAACTGTACCATATTTTGTCGTGAAATTTTGCCTGCTTAATAAGGGTGCTAGTGGCCTTCAGTCTGCTAAATTGTGATGCTGTAGCTTTTCTTACTTGCTTCTGGTGGAGCACCTAATTTCAAAGTGGTGCACAAAATTCAATGTACCTTTTCTCGAAAAGCAAAAACAGTGTGACCGTGATATTTGGCACACTTATTCAACACGATATTGGTATTAATCCAAATCCTATAAAAACTGACTCATATTTATCTCACAAGAAAAAAAAATATTGTCCTCACTTGTCACATGCCGTGGGGGAGACTTTCCGAATGAATATTTTTTTTCTTAATTGTGACTTAAACAGTTTTTCAAAGTTTTAGGTTCAGACTGTTTCGAAGGCATTTAGGTATAACCTGAGAAAATTTCAGCGCAATCGGTCGGATAGTTTTCCAGGAAAGGTACATCAAGTTTGGAAAATTTTCAAAAAAAAACTGATCGTGAGAAAAACGAGCCTTTACATTTAAAGGGCCCCTAAACCACCCAGAGGTCGAAATGTAGTTGTGGTTGGGAAGCGCACGAGTGTACAACGAACACGTAGCCGTGAGAATTTTTCGAAACAGTGCTGTAATAGCCGAGTTAGACGCGTTTGATGATCGAAACGCGGTGATCGCTCCTTTCGCTCTTTCCTTCGCTACCCTCCGCTGGTCTCCTCTCCCAAAGCCACTTTGCCCTCCTCGCCGAGTGCCCTTCCCAATCTCGCATGGCATACGTCATTGCTGACGCACTTTTCGATACACCGTCTACTTCCGGTTGCCGAGACTCCATCAACTCCGTGCCAGCCCGCGCTCCTGTGAAATCGTGCTGGAATGGACCCTGTGTTGCGCGCACGCCTTCAAAGGATCACCAACATGATGGATCCGTACGGTGACAAGCCGTGCCAGACCACCTCCGCGCGAGATGAGGAGCCGCCGCCACCGCAACACACCGAACAACAACAAGGAGCACGGGCAGCTGCCTGCAGACTAACCGGAAGTCGTAGGTTCTTGTCCAACCAATTGCAGCATGAGCTGCGCTCCGCATCACATATTCAACTTCGTGACGTCACGCACGCCACTACGGAGGCCGGAAGGGCCCGGAGAGGAGAAGGGACTGTTTCTTGGAATTTGTGGCGCGCCCGTGGCTTGTAGCGCTGCCACGTGTGGCATCATTGATCGTGACAGCATTTTGCACACGATGCACATGTTTACTTGAAATGTTTGAAAAAGTATCGGTGGTGGTTTAGGGGCCCTTTAAATACACGCGCGGAACGTGCTCACAACATACAACAATAATTCAGCTAGAAATGCATTTTTGTGGGAAAATTTGTGATCAAAGAGTATGAAAATGGTAGGAAGTGATTATATTCAACCGATCTAGATATAGTTATCATTTAAAAAAACAATGATGGAAAAGAGCCCGCGTATCCATTAGGAGGCACAGTATCTGGCGCCATTTTTAAGAGGCTTGGAGCACTCCAATATGCTCGCCAATGCATGGTTTTGCTCCTCGGAGTGTGGATTATTTTTTAGTAATGAAATCAAAAAATCTTTTTTGGTCGATTTACCCCACCATGCTCCCTTAAAGAGACTGACAACCGATTTTTTTCGACCTAGTTTTTTACGATGCAACGAGAAGCTCCCCCTCGGTAGTGCTCAAACCTGCAGCGATTGATTCCAAAAAAGCGCATGGATATTTTGCAAGCAGAATTTTTCGATCCGAGAAGCCACTAAGAAAGCTAGAGTCCAGCAACGCTGAGAAGCGATAGCGATGCCGGTAGGTCTTCTCACAAACTGTTCATTAAGCTCAACGTTCTGCTTTCACAGGAGTGAGCGCAACAGTGGTTAGCCCCCTTCATTTTGACATTTTCTACCCTTTTTGAACATAAAAAGCAGGTGATTAAGTTTTCCGACTGCTCGTTGTCACCAAGATTCATTTTTCACGACTTCATTGAAGAAATAATTATATTATTCCATGTTTCATGAAAAAAGCAGAGTTTGTTTCAGCCAATCCTATTAACAGTCTCTATCAGTTTTGTGAGCAGTTGTCCGTAAGGTAACATGCTGGATTTTATTGCTTAGCTGCCAGCTCGTAAACAAGATAACTTGCTGCCTGACGCCACCAGGCAAAAAGAGTGTTCCACACTCGCTGCCTTGGCTATGAGTGGCACTTGCCAACGTTTCCAGATTACACACATAGAACTGCCAAAAGGGATGGTAGAACGCCTGCTGTTGTAGCTCAAATTGGGTTCGGGCCACACTGGTGGCACAGGTCTCCTTTTTTAATTTACTTCCATCTGTTACAGTTACTACATTACAGTCAAAACAAAAAAAAATGGCTGGCTCTCTCGTATTTGAGTGTATATGCAAGCATGAAACGGCTACCGGCAAACCAGACTGGTAGGAGATAATACTAGGCACAATGTTAAGAGATCTAACAGACAATAATGCCAAGGAAAAGTATAGGGGACGCTTTTTGAAGTAATTATGATACAAATGTGAAGAAAGTAAAGTGAACAAAAAGAGAACTTGCCGCTGCCAGGGACTGAACCTGCAGTCTAGGAAGAGCAACTTAGGCACAATCTTAGGCTGACGCCACATGGTGCGTCGCACAAAGCGTGGCACCATTTCTCGAAGGATGGGGCAATAGATGAAGTGAAACTGTTGCCTACGAAATTAGCTCCGGCTGTGCATGGCCGCCACCATATAAAAGAGCTAGAGCTGTACGAATAGCAAACTTTTGGGTGCGAAGCGAATTCGAATATTGAAGTGTGAGTGCGAATCGAATCGAATATTTTTCAAATATTTCTAGAATATTTTTCTAATACTTAGAAGCGACATTGCAGAAAAGAAGTTGGAGAGGATTCCTAAGAATATTCTAATGAGATAGCAACATGAAAGCGTTTCTTTTGGGTAGGTTGATCAAACACTGGCCGGGTGGTTTTTCATAGTTGTCTTATGAAGAATGAGGCAATGCAGAGGCCAAATTGTATTTATGCACATGATTTGGTGCAAGTGTTGACGACAACACTTCACTTGTGAAAGGCAAAGATGCTATTTCCTCAGCCTCTCCTCCTCTTTCAACTTCTGTGGAAGCCCAACTGATGTGGCGGACAAGGGCGTACTCCCTTCGAGTCCGGAGTACCAAATCTGCCTTGTAGACATCAATATTAAGAACATCTGAAATTTCAGATGCCAAAAAACTTTGGCGTCCGATTTTTCAGACTTCCTGCCCTAAATTTCAGGTCCAAAACTGCATTAATTAAGCCCCCCACCTCTGCCTCATCTATCGTCTCCATGTTGGAACCAGCGTTTTCTTGAGTCAATACGTTTGCGACTGTAGCAGAGCTTAAAAGGTAGTTGCATGATAATGGATGGAGCGCAGGCTAAAGACAAGGACAAAAGAGAGACACATTCGACACAAACACAGCGCTGTCGAATGTGTCTCTCTTTTGTCCTTGTCTTTACCTGCGCTCCATCCATTATCATGCAACAACACCAACAAGCTTAAAAGGTAGCTTTGCCGCAATATGAGAGTGTGATGGGGTGAAGCATATTGAAAATCTGAAGGGGCCACTGCCAATCAGACATTGACTGTATTTGTCTTAGGGAAGTTCGATTAGTTCCAATAGCGAAATTGCAGTGCGAATCGAATCACATTGTAAACACTATTAGAAAAATATTCGAAAGTTTGAATATACGCACACCCCTAAAAAGAGCACAGGCAAGAGTACAGGGCCCTCTATCAAAAAAGCAAGTGTGCAATGCCCTGTATCTATCTGCCTTTGGAATGTTGCTATTGGAAATTTTCAAATAAAACTTGAGCATACTAGAAGCAACAGCTTTGGTGATAGTGTGAAGAAATACTGAGAACTCAAAAGTAATAGATTTTGTGGTTTGTTTGAGCCATAACCACAGGCGTGCGCAGGGTTCCACTTCAGGGGGGGCCACAGCTTGTCGCAGCGCCCCTCTTCCCTGTTAAGGGGAGATGCTACATGAAAAAAAAGTTTCTTTATTCTGTAGCCTAGGGAAACGAAATTTTTGTTGTTTACAGAGCCTTTTATGCTCATTTCAAATATGTAATCAGTTTTATAGTAAGTTGCATAGTTTTTGTTTTGTACCATAACAATGCATGAAATATAGTTCTTTTTGTAGACACATTTTTGCCACTAAATTTTTATGGTGCTGAGCCATTAATGGCTCATATTGCTCCACATTAACTGTAGAATGGAAATAACTGACAAGAAAGTACTTATAAGACATTTTAATGGACGGGAAAAATTGTAATGTGAGAAGTCTTAGAGTGCTCAGACTATACTAATTGCTTACTTTAGGTTTGTAATAATTATATAGGTGATATCAAGTTTTAAAGGAGATACCTGCACTCTTCACATGTTAAGGATAATGTGGGAAAAATTTCATCCTGATCTGGCTATCAGAAGTACCAAAACATGATGTCAAAACTCAAGAACTTGCCCAAAATTGTATCTTGAGAAAAACGCATTTTAAAGGTATAAGTGAAAGCTCATCTATGCGGCAAAGATATGTTTTTTAAAATGATTTCTTCCATCATGAGAGTTTGGGAATCATGGTTATTTTGAGCATGTGGCTTTGATGAACTGCTCATGTGAAATGCAACAACGGCAAGCAGCCAGGTGACAATTTCTAGGGGACTCTAGATAATGAGCTCTTTTTACTTTTTAATAGGCACCTTGTGCTCTTTAGAAGCGATTTTAACCTACTTCAAGTTTAATTACAATCTTCAATTTTTTTTGTCGTGAAAGTAGAGAAACTAAACTTGTGAAAGCAAATAAAAACCAAGAATATGTATTTTGGAAAAAACTTGCGTTTTTCGACTCGCATCTCCCCTTAAAGGCCTACTGCAACGAAATCTGACTTGGGCAGAATTGGCTCAGAATGCGTAGTATATGTTGGGTAAGCAATGATAACAGCAGTGAAAAAGCTTGCAATCGCGTGTTTCATTTATAATCGGTGCTCTAATTGTCAACTAGCAGACGACGCAGAGCCCTAGCAGTGTGCCTGGGGAAATTGGACACAAACGGAAATGACGTCAATTGCAGCTCACCACCGCTCGTGAGCAGAACTCCCTGCAGCCGCATCCCTTCCTTTTCTGCGTGATGCGCCTTTATGAGCGGCTGATTTAGAAGATGTGAATTCTTCTGTAATACAAAATGCGGAGCCGTAGGCTGCTGGAACATATTGTCACATAGGTGTTTGTGCCACTGTGGACTAGAGGATGCTACTAGCCGAAGAAGAAGATGAGGTGTCACGGGCGTAAATCGAGAGTGTTGCACTTGTCATAGGGTGTCAACGCTACACCTCTTACGTGTTGTAAATATACTGTAAATACTGCAACTCTGCACGTAACATTTTGGTGGAAGTGCGGGGTAACATCTACGAAAGTCGGACCTGGATCTCCGCAGCGGACGTCACATCGGTTCCGCTGCTATGGCCACCGACAGTGTCCCGGCCGCCCAGACCCCAGTGCAATACGTGATGACTCCGCTACGTGATCCGGGAATCTTCACCGGTACTGGCAAGGTCGACGTCGAGGAGTGGCTGGCGATGTACCAGCGCGTCGCCAACAGTTACAGGTGGGATCCAACGCTTATGCTGGCGAACGTGATTTTCTACCTGGGGGAAACCGCAAAGGCGTGGTTTGAGACGCACGAAACCGAGCTCACAAGTTGGGACATCTGCAAAGAGAGGCTACGTGATCTTTTCGGGAGACCAATCGGACGCCAAGCAGAAGCCCAGAAGGAGCTCGCGTCCCGTGCCCAGACGTCCACCGAATCGTACATCTCTTACATTCAGGACGTTCTGGCACTTTGCCGAAAGGCGGATGACAAAATGCCGGAGGCAGATAAGGTCGGACACATTATGAAGGGCATCGCCGACGATGCATTCAACTTCTTGCTATGTAGGAGCTGCACAACAGTTGATTCTCTCATTAAAGAGTGCCGCCACTTCGAACAAGCAAAAGGCAAGCGCATCGTGCAACACTTCAACCGGCTTCCTAATACGGCTCCGACCTCATCCTGCAACGAACCTGCGCCGTCGCATCACCCAGCATCACCAAGTTTGACGCAAGCCATACGTCGCGAACTGGAGGCTATGGCTCCGAGCTCTCGTGTTCCTCATACGCATGACAACTTGACAGTCTCGCTCATTCAAGCTGTTGTTCGCCAGGAAATTGCGAATATGGACATCCCATCCACCGTTAGCCCTCGTCCGACCTCTACCGCTCCGATCATTGCCTCTGCTGCACCTCGACAGTATTCCGCGAATAGGTACCGAAACCCGTCTGAGTGGCGAACACCGGACGACAGACCAATCTGCTTCGTGTGCTCCCAGATTGGCCATATCTCTCGCCACTGCCGTGACCGCTGGAATTCACCGCCTCAACCACATAGTGACCGCCGCTACGAACGCCCCTCCCGTCCTCTGTCACCTCAAGCCGAACCATCCAATGCTGGGCCTGCTGCTCCTCGATTCACCAATAGCCGTTCGCCTTCACCGCAGCGCCGTCAGTCCCTTTCGCCTTCATCTCGGCGTTCCCCGTCCCCATCCTACTCAGGCCGCTTCTCGGGAAACTAACCAATGCACCCCCTGGAGGTGAGGCTGCGTTGACGACTCTGACTGCAAAACCTCTGTTGACCCTTGCTCCTAAACGAAACCTAATTGAAATTTTTGTTGATCATGTGCCCGTTAAAGCCCTCATCGACACTGGAGCTCAGGTGTCGGTCATGCGCTCCGACCTTCGCAGCCGTCTTCGAAAAGTGCTAACGCCCGCCGAGTCGCCTGCCCCACAAGTAGCCAACGGCAGCACAACAGCCGTGATGGGAATGTGTACTGCTACCCCAGTGCTGTGCCGACACCACCGCAGATATCCAGTCCCGACTTCGCTGCACTAAATTTGTTCGGCTGCAACCTGATGCTGCGACTTATGTGCTCATGTCGCCTTGCCCACCACTTCGGGATGGTAATTACGTTGTGTCCCCACTTTACGATGTCCTACTAGAGCGCCAAATAGCTCTCCCTAGCTCTCCATCATTACGCTCACCAACAACCGTGCGTGGCTTCCTCTCCTGAATTTTGGCTCGTCTCCACAAGCTCTTCCTGAGGGTGTATCTCTCGCTGTGTTGTCTCCTTTGGAAGACTCCGGAGTCTCTGCTCTAAGTTATGAACAACCATCTGAGTTTGCTCGACCTTCGGCTCCAACGATGCCATCTACCGACAAGTTCGCCAAAATGATAGCTCCTGACCTGCGACCTTCTTACGCTGACGCCCTCCGCCGCATTTTGATGTCCTACGAAGACATCTTTGATTTCGACAATCGCCCGCTCGGTCAAACCAACGTCGTCACTCATTCGATCCACACTGGTGACGCTCCGCCCATCCATAGGCGTCCCTATCGTGTGTCGGCGGCAGAACGTCACGTCATACAAACCGAGGTCGACAAAATGCTCTCTAAGGACATTATCGAGCCCTCCTCCAGTCCGTGGGCATCCCCTGTCGTTTTAGTAAAAAAGAAGGACAACACTTGGAGGTTCTGCATAGATTATCGTCATCTGAACAAGATCACGAAAAAGGACGTTTACCCGCTTCCGCGTATTGATGACGCATTGGACTGCTTACACGGTGCCAGTTATTTCTCTTCGATCGATTTACGTTCTGGCTACTGGCAAATAGCAGTCGATGACAGAGATCGCGAGAAGACGGCCTTCGTCACCCCAGATGGCCTGTACCAATTCAAAGTGATGCCTTTCGGACTATGTAATGCCCCGGCCACCTTCGAACGCATGATGGACTATTTTCTACGTGGTTTTAAGTGGTCCACATGCCTATGTTACCTCGATGACGTTATTGTTTTTTCACCGACGTTTGACAGCCATCTCCACCGGCTCTCAGCCATCCTTGACGTCTTCCGACGAGCAGGCCTACAGCTAAATTCTGCGAAATGTCATTTCGGCCGTCGTCAATTACGAGTCCTCGGTCACGTGGTGGACGCTACTGGCATACAGCCTGATCCCGACAAAGTGAGCGCAGTCCGCGAGTTTCCAACTCCTCGTACCTCTGCTGATGTCCGAAGTTTCCTCGGGCTGTGTTCCTATTTCAGACGGTTTATTGAGAACTTTGCCGAAATCGCTCTTCCTCTCACCAACATTCTCAAAAAGGACAGCCCTTTCACTTGGGGACCAGAGCAAGCTCACGCATTTTCAACGCTTACGAGTCGCCTTGCAAATCCACCCGTTCTGGGTCATTTTGATCCGTCTGCTTACATGGAAGTTCGTACGGATGCAAGTGGCCATGGCATTGGCGCTATTTTGTCCCAACGACAGCGGGAGGTGAATCGTGTAATCGCTTATGCTAGCCGTCTTCTATCGCCCTCAGAGCGCAATTACTCGATCACAGAACGTGAATGCCTCGCCCTTGTTTGGGCCATTGCCAAGTTTCGCCCATACTTGTTCGGACGACATTTCACCGTGGTAACAGACCATCATGCCTTATGTTGGCTCTCCTCACTCAAAGACCCAACGGGCCGCCTCGGTCGTTGGGCTTTACGCCTCCAAGAATACACATTTTCTGTGTCGTACAAATCTGGACAGCTACACAAGGACGCTGACTGCCTCTCCCGTTATCCTGTCGACCCACCTGACACCACCGATACTGATTCGGATACCTGTGTTTTGTCGCTCAGTGACTTCCTACACGTCACCGACGAGCAGCGTCGAGACCCATATTTGCGATCTCTTATAGAACGCCTCACCTCAGAACAACGGCACGGCTCCCTCCGTATGTTTGTTCTACATGACGGTACCTTATATCGACGCAATATGACACCACACGGTGCTGAACTGCTTCTCGCTGTTCCTCAGCATATGAGACCATCTATTCTCTTGCAACTGCACGATGCTCCCACCGCTGGCCACTTGGGTGTCTACCGAACTTACGATCGTGTGCGCAGACGTTTCTTCTGGCCTGGCCTATACCGCTCTGTTCGGGCGCTACCTCTCTTCCTGCGAGCTCTGCCAACGCCGCAAAAAGCCCCCTCTCTCTCCCGCCGGGTACCTTCAGCCTATGTCTATCCCCAGCGAACCATTCTTTCGTGTCGGCCTGGACCTCCTTGGCCCTTTCCCGGCGTCGTCTGCGGGTAACAAGTGGGTGGCCGTAGCGACTGATTATGCCACACGTTATGCCATTACGCGCGCCCTCCCTACCAGCTGTGCAACCGATGTCGCTGACTTTCTCCTCCATCAAGTCATCTTACACCATGGCGCTCCTCGTCAGCTGCTGACTGATCGAGGTCGCTGTTTCCTTTCGAAAGTTGTCGACGACCTTCTCCGCTCTTGTGCAACGTCCCACAAGTTCAGCACCGCTTACCATCCTCAGACAAACGGACTTACTGAGCGTCTTAACCGTACACTCACGGACATGTTATCCATGTACGTGTCTGAGGACCACCGGGATTGGGACTGCACCTTACCGTTCGTAACGTTTGCTTATAATTCGTCGCGTCACGACGTCACTGGTTATTCACCGTTTTATCTGCTGTATGGCCGCGACCCGCTCTTGCCTCTCGACTCACTATTTCCTTCTGAGGCAAACTCAACCACATTCTATGCTCACGACGCCATCGTTCGCGCGGCGACGGCGCGTCGCGTTGCCCGCGATCGACTCCTGGCGTCTCAGGCCAACCAAAAGCGCCAGTACGACGGTCACCACAGGGACGTGCGTTTCAGCCCTGGTTCCCTGGTCTTGCTCTGGCTGCCTTCGCGTCGCATTGGCCTGAGTGAAAAACTGCTGCCGCGCTACGTTGGGCCTTACCGAGTTCTTCGCCAAGTAACCGAAGTCACATATGAGATCTCGCCACTAACCCCCAAGCCTTCGTCCGTCTCACCAGCTACTGAGACTGTGCATGTTTCGCGACTAAAGCCCTACATCACGTACACCGATCCGATGCACCGAGACGGTGCTTCAGCCGCCGGGAGTTAATGTCACATAGGTGTTTGTGCCACTGTGGACTAGAGGACGCTACTAGCCGAAGAAGAAGATGAGGTGTCACGGGTGTAAATCGAGAGTGTTGCACTTGTCATAGGGCGTCAATGCTACACCTCTTACGTGTTGTAAATATACTGTAAATACTGCAACTCTGCACGTAACAATATGTTACGGCTGGGACCAGCTTTCACGCTTTTCCGAAAAACGTAAAGCTCAAAAAGCTGTAGGTTATCGGAGTGAGGCGAAAGGAAAGGGAGATATCGAATAGCGTGGTGGTTTACCCGGCGCAATTCGAAAATGACGAATATAAACACTAGCGGTGTCTCTTCGCCCAAATAGTGTTGATAGTGAAAAAAAAGGTTGAATCCTGACGCAGTGCCTTCAATATTGAGCCGCTGCAAACCCAACAGCGGGAAGCCCTGACCAGCATTTGGAGAAGCGCCGGTGACGAGAGTTATTCGTATTAGACAGCTTTAGTATAGCGTAAAATGCTTGCGTTAGCGTGTTTCGCTCGCTAAATCATAAAGAAACGCTATTCAAAACACAGAACCGGTAAAACGACGCCCCGCGAAGTGCTGGACTAGCTGCGCCATCTAGGCGCAAGTAATGAAAGCTCCAAAAGCTGATCGGCCCGCTTCTCGTTGTGAGTAGTCACAGCAGTGAAGTTCGATAGAAATGTAGTCGTGCTCGGTTCAAAGCAATTCAAGCATGTAAACGTATTTTAAGAAAACGAATTGTGCTACGTTAGTGGTTTAATGCAAAAGCTTCGGGCGCATCACACAAGTGTTTACGGAAATGCACGGACGTTTTCATTAGACATGGGAGAGTGCCAAACCGAGCATCGGTATCGAAAACAACGCCGTCTTTCCATCCGTAGTCAATCAACGAAGCAAGAATACCCGAAGCGTAAACAAGCAGCATCATTTATTGTAAACCAGCGAGTTCTCCAAGACAGCAGGACGAGACGGTAGGCGCAACGCGGGCAGCCGTTATTTAGACAAACGGTTAAACGAACTTTCATTATTATGTATCCGTGTTTCCTTCCCTGTGCATGCTTTTGAATAGTTAACTTCTTCGTTACCATCTGAAGTGAGAACCTTGGGGCGCGGCAGCGAAGCCCATACTTCGGAGCGCAGAGCAGACGATTCGCCTGCATCGGTCGGTCTGTCATCAGGCTGCTGACTACGTCACTTCCGGCGAACTGTAATGGCGTCGTTTTTTCTAGTTTCGGTATGAAAAATTGCGTTGTTGGCGAGGTTTTTTCTCAGGTAACCACTTGCATTTCGAAGGTGAAATTTGGCAGGTAGCATTATTTCCAGCTGGACTGCCTATAAATCGACTTTTTGAGGTGTGCACAATTTCGTTGCAATTGGCCTTTAAGTCAATGTATGGGGCAGACTTTGCAGCCCCCCTTCTTGGGTGAGTAGGGGGGGGCGGCCGTCCCCCCCTGGCCCCCTCGTGCGCATGCCTATGGCCTTAACTAGTAGGTGTAATGAGGTCCTACCCAAAGGGTCAGCGACCAGAAACCATTTTTTTTTTAACTTTTGGCCGAGTGACCGGATGTTAGCATTTTGTTGTCACAGCAATGGCCGGATCTTAGCCAAAACCAGTGCCTGATAACAGTGCTGGCTTTTGGCCTAAAGTCCCTTTAGGGGTACCAACAAAAGCAGCTATAAGCATTTCATGCTTTAAAAAGTCACAGTTTCGCCACTTGGGCGAAGCAATGAATGCGATAGCAAGAAATTAGTTTGTCACGCGAAGAACGACAAGCAGCTCGATACATGCAACGCGCCGCCGCAGCACGAATGACGCTCGATAAGGACGCATAGGTATACAGAGGACAGGTGTGAACTAACAACTGTCGCAGTTGTTACGTGTTTGTATTTGCGCAGCGCGCTGCGAGTGTCCACAATGCAGAAGCCGACGCTGTTGTTGTTCTTACCTCTGACATGGCTCATACCCACTCAGGGGGGATTGGCCAAGGATTGATTATATGATTATATGACTTTTTGACGCTGTTTGATACTTCTTCTTCTTTTAAACTGCGGCACGTGGAATGACCCCTCTGCGTCTCCTGCCACGCGGTGGCGTCTGACGCCAAGTGTGACCGGTGTTCTTTTTTTTTTTTTCCTTCTACATCATGAGTGGTACAGAGGGGAGCCACTTTTTTCGTGCGCGTCTCAAGGGAAGTTTTGAATTTGAAAGGAAATGTAAAAGCGTTGCGTGATAGAAAACACGCTCGAGCTGTTCCGAGATCTGCGTTCCGGGAGTGGCAAATGTTGCATATGAATAGCTCGCCGTTATGTCGATGGCACGAGCATGGCGTGTGGCTGTGTTGGCTAGCGCAGCAGGCTGCGGAGCGAGGGGTCGCTGGTTCGAATCCCTGGTCAGATGGTTTGGAATTTCTTTCTGCTTATTTTTTTTATGCCTTTTTTATATATACACATACATATACATATCCGGGACATGACGGTGTCGACAGACGGCGACGGCGAAAATCAGCTGAGACTGTCCATATAATTGCTATCACAATAAAAACTACAAATGATGTCCCCTACGCTCTCCTTGGCTTCACTATTTCTTGGCTTCATTAGGTTGTGTCTGACATGTCCTAAATAACTTAAGCATACAGAGAACATGGATAACAAAAAGAGGTGTTGTTCTACTGGCTTTAATGCCATATGAAAAAAGACTTGGTCGAAATAGGCTTGTAATTCATGGGAGTCCAAATTTTTTATAGAAAGGCACAGCTGTTGTCTGTCAGTTAACAAGTTATCAGGATGCCAGTAACAACTGCATAGTATACACAAACTATGTATGAAAGTATTAAACTACTTCCAGTCCACTCTAAAAACAATGCCTGGGAGCACCACCGAGAGCCAGCAACTGTGCCCCTGCCTTAGGCAATCGAAACTTCCAGAGCCCTCCACTACGTCGTCCCTCATAATGATATTGTGGTTTTGGGATGTTAGGCCCCATCAATTAAATGATGTTCACACTGTACAATCATCTTCAAAAGTTTAGAGATCACTAGGTCTGACAAAGCTTTGAATTTCCCAGCAATATGATACTGTATTTGGTCGAACTGTACAGTACATGCTGTTAGCACACTACAGACCAGGCCAGAAATCTTAATTCAGGACAGCCTGCCCAAGCAGGGGAATAGGGAGCTCTTCCTAGTGTCGCATGGTCTCTAAACTTTTGCCACTGACTGTACGTGCTGCCCCATGCTGACCCAGACACCTCTCCCTCCACAAAAGAAATAGAAGTTGAGCCGTCCAACTCACCGCGGAGCTGGAGCTGCCCTATGGCCCTTGGCGTGCCCAGCAGTTTGACAGGGTATGGGCTAGACTCCGGCGGAAGCTCTAGGGATGCTGGGAAGCTCTCAAGAGGTACACCATCCGCCAGCAGAGACTGCATGGTGAGATCAACCATACAAATGGGCCTAAACCAAAATGAACACATCAAACACAAGGCCTTCCCCATGAGTCACTAGCCAACTTCATTCCACATGTTGCCTTTGGCCAAGGCATACTGCACGAACTGGGTTCACAACCACACTGTCTTTGAAAAGGTCAACACGTGGAATAATTAGGCCACTGCCCGTGAGTAAAACAACTAGCCTATTTCACCTCATACATTTATGTGTGTCATACATCAAAATCTAACAAAGCCAAGGAGAGCATAGGGGACATTATGTACAATTGTAGCACAGTAACTATGACATAAAAGGAAAAGAATAAATATGGACGAAAAAACACCTCTGCCGTCAGTGGGGACCGAACCCACTAACTTCGAATGACATGCCTGATACTCGACCAATTAAGCTTTGATGTCAGGCCGTCTACTTGGTTGGGTATTTCTGCGAGTGAAATACTGGGAGTGTGCCACTCATAGCCAAGGTGGCCAGTGTGGCACACTCTTCATGCCAGATGGTGCCACGTGATCTTGTTTACAAGCTAGCAGCCGACCAACTAACCCTCCCATGCTACCTCACAGCATCAATAACGCTGGTATGAGACCCTTGCTGTGAATAAAGGGGAAATGTCTGAGGCACTGATTTCTTTGTAAGACACAACCTAATGAAAACAGAAAACAGCAAAGTGAAGAAAGGTGTCTTTTCATCCACTTCAATTCATTTCCATTTATGTCATAATTGCTACAGTACAGTTAAAAACCACAAATGATGTCCTCTGTGCTTTTCTTGGGTTCAGTGTTTCTCATGAAAACAACCAGTCCTGACACTGTCCTTTCATTTCCTACTGGTTAAAATACAAACTGCTATCTTGTCACCACAAGAACTCCGAGTGTAGACATAAAAGGCAAAACCTGTGAAGTCCATCAGTGTAAGATTGAGGATCCTACATGCACACACTTGCAACTTCACACATTCAACATCCACATGAAATTAGTGTGGAATCATTATACAGTAAAACCTCGTTTATCGGGATCCCGTTAACTCGGACTCGCGGCGCGGTCCCAGCAAAACTGTGTACACTTCAATGGTGTCAAATGCTCATTAATTCGGAGGGATTTAGCCGCGCACCGGTTAACTCGGACAACTCCGGAGAGGGCAATCGGTACTTCATGCTTAGAATCACGCAATCTCGGTGGCTTGGAGGCGCAAGCCCTGCTTGCCGTAACCGACGGCGGAACCGGAGTTTTGGAGAAACCGAAACCGAACGCACAACTGCAGCAGAATATGATCATGATGATAGTGAATGAGGGGGGAAGTGGCTAGGTGGCGCTAGTCACCACCTGGCGGAAGCGCTTGGGCCGCCGGCGCATCCAGTGTCGATTAAAGGCGGAACGCACGGACGACGGGACGCTGCTAGCCACTGTAACACTGCCACCGCCACCCACCACCCCAACTAGGGACCATACGACCATATCACAGCTGCTCGCTACGCCTACGCTGCTGGTTTCTTTGTGTCGTGACTTCGCACGTAGCGTGCGAGCTCGTGCACGTTGCGTTCTTCGGCTATGCTTGTGCGCGTTGCCACCGCTGTCACGCTTCACAATGATGGCTATCGTCACCGGAGTGAAGTGGCCAAAGCAGCCAGCGACAGCGATTGTGCGCACCACCACCGGATGTGGTGGAAGATAATCATTCTAGCACAAATTCCGACGACGAGGCGGACAAAAATAACGCAGTTTTTCATGAAATAAAGGTGTCTGTGCCGAGTACATTTTCCTTTTGTTTTCACGGTCCATTCGATAATCCAGAATTTGGTTAACTCGGACATTTTCTCTGGTCCCGTGAGATCCGGGTTAACGAGGTTTTACTGTACTCAAAGCATGATCACACAAAGATATAAGCATCATCATCACCATCAGCCTATTTTGTGTACGCTGCCAGATGAAGGACTGGCCGATAATTCCCCACTTACCCTGTCCTACCAGAGCCTATTACATTCCACGCCAGCAAATTTCTTATTTTCATCATCACACCTTCTGTTGTAGTCAACTGCGTTTCCCATCCACCAGTGTCTATTCCATTGCTCTATCTGGTCATCTGTCTAACGCCAGTAAGCCACCCAAGTCCATTTTTTTTTCTCTGATTATAATTTTTAGCTCAATTTCCTGAAGTAGGTCAATGTTTTATGTAGTTCACAATAAAATTGCGACTCAAGAAACCTGGTGCACACTTATTCTAATCGTAGGTATAGTGCATACAAACACGAGTCCTAACAACAATTTCGACACTTAACGTAAACAAACAGCTACCCCTCTTTGGTCTTAGGTCCACTCTGTTGTTTTCCTATCTCAACGTTACACCTAACATTTTAATCCCTTTGTTAGCTCTTGGTTCGTTTATGCCACCGCTCTTTCCTAGCACTGTTTCACAAGCACGCAAAAGATGTCAGTGTGATGTGCAGCAAGAACACAGTTACAATAGCATATTAGACAGTAATAGCTAAGCGGATCAGCGGGCCAGCGGGCCAGCGAATGAGCGGAGACGCCAACTGCGCATGCGCGGCACACTGGCAAAGCTAGCATTTTTACGGAGCGAGCCGCTCGTCCGCTCATTTCGCCTCCCCAGCGAAGCGTGCGAGCGTTTTCCAAGCAAAGCCTCTCCTCTATTGACAGTAACTTCAACCTTGTTCAACAGGAGGCGCAGCAATGCGCTCCGCTGAAACAAGTGAGGCATTGCACAGCTATTACTCTTCCTTTTGTCATGCACTCTGCTGCCCCCCTCCGCTCCTCCGCTGGGTCCGCTGGCCCACTGAGCCACTCAGCTATTACTCACTATTGTCACCTGTGATGGTGGTATGATGCAAGGGCAGAGGCATGTGCATGAAAAGAGAACGAAGTGCACGCACAATCCTAGTTGAGCCCAACCAATGCATTCAGCAACAGCCCTGCTACCCTATGACCCATAAACACCGCCTGGATCTCTGAAGAGCTGTGAAAATATAACATTTTTCCGTTCACCTCGGACAAAATCGTCAAACACATAATGCAACACAATGGGGGCTCAACAAGCCCATGTAGGCTCATCACCAATGAGATATGTGATGAGTGTCAGCAAGCACCGAGCATCCACCCGCACTGCTGTCAACACCAGTGCTGAGCAGTATCGAAGATACATGTATCTCAGATACTATCTTAGATACTATTTGGGCATCGTGTATCTGTATCGTGATATCCAAAAAATGGCAGGAAGGAGAAGATGGAAGCTTGCGTTTTTCAACGAAACATCTATGCCCCCCACCTCTCCCTCCGCTTCTTTCTTTTCTTCTTTTTATTCGCGGAACACCTGTTCCCTCTTCGCTCACACAATTTGTCACGGCACCACCCCCCCTCCCGCACCCCCGTATTCACAGTTGCCCTCTCCCCCTCCTTTGTTAGGATGGAGGAGAGGGTACGAAGCACATACACGCTAGTGCTAAAGAAATTAGTTCTAGCCTTGAAGAAGACAAGTGCACTTGTCAAAACGTCGGCTTGAACACACAACCCCTGTTTATGGATTTTTGTATCGTGATATGTCTCGCAACACGTGTATCAGTATCTGTATTTTTGATACATGAAATAACGTATCGTGTATCATAAGATACAAGATACTACCGCTAGGGCAACACTGCCATGTGAAACAATAAACATTGACTGAACTCCACTTCTGAAGACAATACTGCTGCCACAAAGCCACCCAAATAAAACTGGAGACAGTGACATTCTTTTATCTTTCCACCAGTCCTCCAGCGAGGTCCCTATTGGTGGAGCAGAGTCACGTGGTGGTACTCACGCCATCTTGGCAAAAACAAGTGCACAGATGTCAATGTCCAGCTAACCTTTTTTTCTTATCGTTTTTTGTTATGTCAGAGTCAGACTAGTACACGTTACAGAAAATAAGCAACCGATTACAGGACTTGGGCTTGTTGGCGATTCATATTGATGGGGACTGATGCACACAAAAGACAGGGACACAAGAATGAAGGAAAGAAGTGTGAATTTAAGGGCTCGTTTGCTTTGTTAAACACAATATTAATGAGAACTAACAGACAATGATGCCAAGGAAAGTATAGGGGATGTTATTGGAAGTAATTGTAATGTAAATGTGAAGAAAGAAAAGTGGAGGAAAAGGGACACAAGAAGGAACACAGATAGACAGACGATGCGCTTCGTCTGTCTATCTATGTTCCTTCTTCTGTCCCTGTCTTTTGTGAGCATCAGTCCCCATCAACCGATTACAATTACAATTACTTCCCTCAAAATTTAATTGATTACAGGGGTCAGACAGCCCTAGAAAATTAAATGAGCAATTAACAAAATCTAATTGATTACTTTTGCATCACTGTCCTTCACAATTTTTATTGCTGTAGCATATTAACACAAGTTTACCCAAACAACAACGCACAATTGTAGCTTGCATGATAGAAAACTGGAGGCTTGCATGAAGGCTGGAAGGCTTAATACTGTGGCTTCTGTGATATAGTGTTACACGTTGCTAACTTTCAGACAGAGTTTTTCAAAAAAAAAAAAGCTGTAGTCGCTGACCTCGTCAACAGGTCCGCTGCTACACTGAACACTCTCTCAATGCATGCACTGTAGGGAAGGGCGGCGTTACACCGTAGGAACACCTTGCGCACCAGCTCATAGTTGCGCAGTGCTTCTATGCTAGAGCCCATATCCTCTATGAAGCGTCACACTTGCAATGGATTACCGTTAATCAAGAAAATGTAATTGAATTACCTAGACCGTTACGGTTTCAAAAAGTAATTGATTATATTACAAAGTTACAAAAAAATGCAAATGATTACTTGTAACGCGTTGCGTACAACTCTGGTCAGTATCATGACACTGCTCTTAGCCAATGTTCCGCGCCGCATACTCCAGTGAGCACAGCGTTTGTCGAGCAAATTCTAATGTCACCATGGTCTCGTTATCGTAGTTCCCCCAGCGTGGTGCTTCATTACAAAATCTGAAGAGCGCAAGAATGGGGTTGCTTTGTGCTTCGTAGCTTTCACACATCAGTGGTCTGAAAGACCTCGTGAATTTCAGACTGACTTATATGTAAATAAGATTTTAACTATAGCACCAGTGGTACTGATGCTTGATGTAGTGGAACAAGCATTTACCTACCAGAAGATATCTTGGCTTACTGTACCTTTTCAAGCAAAGCTTGCATTGACTGACCTGTGAACCTGTGAAGCTGATGTTCCAAAAAAACCCTCCTCATTCACAGCTGGCACGTACCAAAGAAATAATAAATAAAGAAAATAGTTTTTTTTTTTCGGTGCTGGTGTTCAGGACCTGGGTCCACCCCCCCCCCCCGGACCCAAAAAGAGTGAATTGACCACTAGGCTGCGCGCCCATGTTTGCCCAATGTGAAATTAACAGAAGCCTGTGAATGTGTTCTACCAACGATGCAAAAAACACTGGAGAGCCTGTACACTTGCTATGGACGCTTCATTGAAATACAGTCAAGCCCATTTATAACAATACTCAAGTGCCGATTTCAAAGGTCAGCTTTGCCGCAGTGTCACAGTGCTATGCGGTGCAGCATACCCTGAATCCGAATGGGCTCTGGGGGGACATCGGGGTTTGGGCGGGGGTTCAGTGCCTTGGAATTTCTCGCGTTCCATTACCTTTCAGCACAGGCACCGAACAGCCACAATTCATTGTTATAACCGATAATGGGGCACGAGAACACTGCTGTAAGCGGGTTATTTCACCATAGAAAACATACAAAAGTTGATGGTGTAGCAGCTTCTCATTGTTATAACCGAGATATTGTTAAAACCGGTATCGTTATAAGTGGGTTCAACTGTATTATTTCATGTTAGTGGACTAAAAGCAATCTGCTAGACGACGAGTTATCATTACATAAAGTCGACACCAGGAATTGCACATTATAGAAAAATTCCGACTGAGAAAAATTTAAATTCCTAGCCCGCGTTTCCATGATGGTCGTTTTGTTGGGCCGTTCTACAGGCATGCTGGAAAGAACATGAAAGACGCCACGCCGATTCAGCCAGAAAACAGCGTTCCAGGGATGGTCGCTACCTATAAGCTTACGTTACGAGGGAGCATTGTACAATGCGAAAGAAAGAATATCGGGCATGCCCCCCACCAGAGCTTCGCTTGCTTGCATTTCCCCGCTAGGGGAAAAGCTCCTGAATTAGCTCTTCCTTTATTCAAACAGTTTTGAAAATCATAATTTGATGGTTAGCACGATTCCTTTCTGAGCTCACCTTTTTTTGCACTCCGTACATTACCTAGGTCTCTAGATCGTTTTTTTCCTGGTCTGTTTACTGCGATATGTCTGTCGTAGCGTGCTGCTAAAATAACCTCTCTGCTTTATTACTTTAACTGAATGCGTCATTTCTACTGCTGTCAACATTTTCATATTCTGCTTGAGTTTACCATAATAGAATAACTGAGAGCTGAGCTAGTTGGAAGATATTCATTCTAAAAGACTGGGCATGCAAACACTGACACAAGAGAGAAGTCAAGACACCCTAAATGCCGACCAACAACTGAAAAGGTGCACAACTGGCGGAAAAGAAAGAAGGCACGAAAACTTATCTGCGCATGCCCAGGCAGTAGGTGAACCTATCAATCTGGCACGCATACAGGTCTACATAAAAGATAACTTTTAAGGCATTTGATTTCTTCTTCATGCAAGTTAATCGACGTTGGCTCACGCATGCACTACCACTATTATCGATATGCCATGCCTCAATCATCAGACATGTTTCTTCATTTTTTTTGTTTATTTTATTTATTTATTTTTTTTCTTTTGCCTGCACAAAACTGTGCATTCATTAAATTTCGGTGTGCACTTACACTCTTGACAACGCAAAGCTAGAGGGTCACATCCTAATCAATGCTGAAAAACTTGAAAGTGTGGCTCGGGCAACCATACAGGTAGCCCTACAACACAAACCAGATTTGCCACGGAAAAAACAAGCCCTGAACCAAACATACCATGTGCTGGATGGCCAGCTCCGTTGGCAGCGGGTTGCAGAGCTGCAAGGAAACGGCTGCCACTTCCCCCTGCACCCAGAGCAGTGGCGCACGTCCCGGGCGGCGATGTGGCTGCAGCGGGGAGAAGATGAACGGGCTGCTGCCCCCCACCTGCGTGGAGCCCAACCGCAGCGGTCGCAGGTGCGGGGCCAGAGCCTGTGGCTGGAACCACCTGCACTTCAAGGGCGCACATTGTAGGGTGCAGTTTCGCAGTAGGGCGCAGCAAAGTTCAGCCCGCTTTTTGACGCAGCCCTTCCACAGTCACCCGTTCCACTCAATCACTGAATAATGCACACATCAAATAAAAACTTGGACCACAAGTGCTACGCTTAAAGAGAATATTAGATAATTAAAAGAGTGCCGCAATCACGCACACACGCTCGATACATGCACCTAACACAGCGCTGACTTTCAGCTGTTTTAATGTTTATATGTAGGTGTACATCATTACAGAAAGTTATCATTATTATCATTACAGAAAGTTACATGTATGTGTGATTGGAGCCACATCATTGGAGCCACTATCAGACAGACAGAATATGTTGGTCACAGCCCTGAATACAGAAACGACACTTCTGAAGAGAACAAAGTTAACCTCTTAAGTGCTTTGGACGAGCAGAGCTCGTCCTAGCGGAATATGTACTCCCCTGTGGTGTTCAGGACGAGAAGCGCTCGTCTACGGCTTAGATTGCGTGTCATCCACTAGATGGCAGCATTTACTCGACCAATTAGTTTTCTCCTGTGGCGGGAGCACGGTTTTTGTATGGAAATATGGCACGCGGTGCCGGTGACCCATGCATAGCTGGCCCGTCAACACGAAAATGAAGCTTTTAATTTTCGTCATCTTCTTCGAGTGATGATAATTCAGATACAGATCTTGTGTCCGGAAGACAAGACAGCAATGACGGTGAATTGAGCAGCTCATCCGGTGATGATGAAAACAGTTCGGAAGCAAACATCGCGAGTGCTCGCCAGTGAAGCCGCTTTGCGTTATTCTGTGTTCTGAAATTTTCCACACAGTTCCGAAGCTTCCCGAGTGAAATAACCCAAGGGTGCTTAGCCTACACAAGTGAAAAAAGATGTGGCGTCTGCAACTGTTTTTTTATAAGGTTTTTATTTTTATTAGCAGCAAGTAGCTTGTTTCCTATGTATTGTTCAGAAATGAACTTCATTGTGTTGATTTGAGTAAATATGTGGTACAAATATTTTTTTGAACATCAACTAGATGCTTTTTAGTACAATCAGATTAGAAATCAGCAATAAAAAAAAATAGGCACTTTGGGTCGGGAAATGTTCAAAAAAATAAAGCACTTAAGGGGTTAAGGATGGTTCGCTGACACACTAGCGCTCATTCTTTCATATAAAAAGGCTTCTAGGGCAACGTGTCGTTCATCTTGTGCTATTGCCAAGTGTCTGTGCGTCACAAAACCGTGTCCCAGAGTCACAAGATGCAAGAAACGAAGGAGAAAGGCAGGAAGATTAACCAAGCTTGGCTCAGGTTGGCTACCCTACACGTGGGGTGGGGAAATAATAGAGAAGAAAGAACCAGCAATAGAAAAACAGTTAGTGAGAACACACAAAACACAAACTCGCGCTGGAAGTTCACAGACGCTCATGAAGTCACAAGATGCAACATGTGCAACGAAGTGTGCATACTAATCTTTTTTTTTTTTACTTTTTATGCGGCTGCTCTCGTAACCAACCATTTAAAAGGCCCCTCACCAGGTGACATAACAAATTTTAGTTAGACACTGGAAGTTGTTGCGCGCTCAATGAAGAGCATTATTTTTTTTAGCAAGAATTTTTTTTTAATCGATCCATTAGAAGCTGAGAAAACCAATGTTTCGAGGCGGCACGAAACCATGATGCGAGGAGGCAAGCTTGAAACCCTTGCTGCTCGCCCTGTGTAGGCTTCGCAAGCCAAATCCCTTCCCTGCCCTCTTCGGCACCCGAGCAGGAGGATCACATGATACATACGCATGAACACGTCATGCGCACACAATGTCAAGAGCGTGTGATGCGCCCGAGCCAGCCTCAGCCCCCCGAGATGCGAGCGCTGTTGTGGCGGCATTCTCTGCGCTTCGTCTCTGCAAGCTATGCCGAATACGCCCTCGCCAATCACTTGTCTTTCAACCTATTACTTAGCATGAAAACTGCAACATTTGTACGGACGCGAGACTAGCGGTGTGCCGCATGAACATGTAGTTAGACGCGGGAGGATAAATGAGCGTAATGAGTGCTGGAACCCGGTAGAAAATTAGTTTCATTTTAAGGGCTGTTTCATATGACAACAGCAAAGTGCTGTTTCGCACTTTGCACGGCGAAAACCGTGCAAAGTGCGAGAACACGAACGCATGCAAAACCGAGGTAGATTAGTCTCGAATCTCACTGCGATTCGCAGTAAAAATTAGAAAAGAAAACGCACAAATTAAGTTTGTGTGTTTTGTTATTGCTCTCAAGTTTTATTCATCTATCCAAGCAACAAATTACACAAACTACATGTCTTGTCAAACAATTACCGCAGTGTCACGTGCTACTGTTGATGACGTCAGAGCACAGTCGTCTACATAGAGGAGCGACGTCACAGCACTACCATCTACGTAGGGCCATTCCATCGTGTACGTCATCCCCTCGTTCTTTGGGAGCGCGCCCTCGAAAAGAAGGGTAAGCAGTGTTCAGCTTGAAATTTGACCCATTTCCGTGGCACGTAGCATTGCAAATTTTGGCGGACGTGATCGTGAACGCTCAGTGTATGCATTGCGCTCGACAGCTCAAAATTGTCAAACCTGATGAGGGGCCCTTTAAGTATTGCTCAGTTTGTCTGATGCACACTTCAGAGCAGGAAAGAGGGATATGGTAAACGTCTACCATTTACCACTCTTTTGTATGTGTGTGTGTGTGTGTAAATGAAAATCAATAAATCAAATCACATCAAATTGTGCAGAACTTTTGATGAAAGCAGTCTCATGTTTTTGCTTGCAGCCAAGTTTCCTGTTGCTGCAAATGGAAGAGCACAGCTTCCTAAGCTTCGCCAGCAATGGGAAGACCAGCGGCACTCAATGTCTGCCCACAGCTATTGTTGGACTATGGCAGAGTTTGTGGATAAAGGGCACAAGTGGAAGCCTCAACCTTGTCATCTGCATAGCAGCCATCTCCCCATATGCTCCACGTTTCAACTTCTGCAGCAGACATCACTAATGATAGCAATAGACAATCAAGCCATGGAAAGTATAGGGGATATCATCTGTTATTTTTTTTAACTGTGTGGGGATCTGAGGCACGGCTGTAGGCTTTGTGCAGGCATTTCGCCGTTCAGCCGGTCCCTTCCTTTCCCATGCTCTCATGACGGCAAGTGGCGAAAGATGGCGCCACGCGCCGGTTCTCAAAATGGCGCTGCGCGTGGTCTCGGGCCGCGAGAGTGGGCGAGACCGAGTCACGTGCGCGCCGGAAACTCTCTCTCTCTCTGTCTCCTCGGGCAGCGCACGGTAAGCACGTGTTTTCGTTCCCGTCCGCTGTCCCCTTTGGGAATCGCCTGGGTGCCTCGGCATCCTCGGCGGGCGTGTTTACCGCCTAGGCGCGAAGAAGTTTTACGAAACTTGGCACCGTCCAGCAGTGATATTTAGTGAGTCAGGAGGGCAGATCACCATTAATTTCTAATGATGGCTTCCTTTAGGTTTTCTCGAACTTGGCCTCAAGGGCCAGTCACTTGTGTTTGCAGAACCAACGACCCGAACCATTCTGGATGCATGTGACATCTGTTGCAATTTTGAATTTGTCATGCGGGGCCTAGTGCTGTTTAAGGCAGATAAACATCATTCTTTCGCACAGTTTTGTTTGTTTCTGGGTTTCATACCATTATGTGACTAACCGCCGACAAATATGAAAAGTCTTAAACGTGCCCCCCACACAGAGTGCGATTGTGGAAGTGAACAAAGTACACTTACTTGAGGTCGCTTAAGTCCACATGAAGGCCACATTTTGCCGCTTCGTACGTGAAAGAAGAGCTCAAAATGCGGGGTAACATAACGGCTTCAAAGTTCTTCACACGCTGGGTAACGTCAGGGAACGAAACAATCATAACGTACGTGCGCGGCACTACATTTCTAATCGTCTGCTTTCAATGCTTGTATTGAGCGTCGTCTGCACATAATGAACACGGTAAAAGATTTCGTTTTTTGCTCATGTAAGCCTTGTGTTTGCATAATGAGATAAAAGGAAATATTTACTAGCTGAAATTAATAAATGAACTCTGCAGATGGAAATAAGAGCGAAAGACCATTGGTGAATGATGCGGGTGTTTTTCGATCGTCTGCTCGTGTATCTGATGTCCGCAAGATTCTCAACGGTGCTCCCCTGGCTACCGCCTCTTTCTGTCGCATAGTCTCGGAGATTCACCATTGCCAACAACACAAGAGAACGTCGCAGAAACGAAGTGTCAGCGAAGATAGGCGAAGCACTCGTGCACCAATTAGTGTAAGTTTAAACAAGGCCTCCGTGAAAGCCGAGCCAATCTCGGAGGCCGCATATTATCCGCTGTCATACAATGACTCCAAGCTCCGGCGAGTGGTGGCGCCACAGTAGAACGGTGTGCTCTGTTGACTAGGCCGTCATCGCAAAAAGAGCCACGTCTCAGGCGCCAGACGGCACACTACCCCATTCCAGTACACCATAGTTCGGCTCCCGAAGAAGAATTTATCAGTACAGGAACGAAGCAAGAAGTACACAAGTCCGCAAGCTGCACGAAACACCGCTGCCCCGCTGCCCACGAACAACAAACGAGCCAAGCCCCCACCGTCGACATGTTGGTGATAGCGATGGCACTTGTGGCTTTGTAACTTGGCGCAAAAAGCAAGAAAAGCCTAGCCTCTGAGATCTGTGTTTTAAAAACCAAAAAAAGACAAATATACGTCACGAGATTGCGGATCTCGAAGGCCATGCTTTTCGCGTCCGCATGCCGTCGTTACCGTCGTGCGCGAACGGAAGTAAGTGCGAACATTGCGATGAGGCCGCCGAGTCGCTTCGCATTCTCATTTTGACGCCCTCGGCAAACGGCCTCTGAAAACACCATGTCCGTGCGTTAAAACCTGCAGATCGCGCATCAAACATACCGCTGCATTCACATGCACGGCTCAACGAGCCAGATAACACCGCTTTTTCGTCACCAGCGCGCGAAAAGGGATCGGAACGCGCCCTCAGAATGATCAATATTGGTTAGGAAAACTGCACTTTCTGGGCTTCGGTGCGGCGCAGCGTTCGATATAGCGGATGTTTCGGCGTGCGGGAGTTCGATATACGCGTGCACCAGCCCTATACTTTTGCATGGGAAGTTCAAGGGGATTTCTCAACTGTTCGATATAGCCAATAATTCGATATATCCGAGTTCGATATATACGGGATGGACTGTATACTTCACATGTCCGAACGTGCCTGCATGTATCTCTATTAGGGTGTCGAAACGAAATGTTTTTTGTTACGGTTTTAGTTTCGTTTCACCGCAAAAATTTCTGTTCCGTTTCTGTTCCGGAACGAAAAAAAAAATTTTCTGTAACGGTTTGTAACGTTATTCATTTGTATGCAAAAATTTCCATGTTAAAGTAACAATAAAAATAATGGATTTGTCGTATGGTTACTCACGCTCCTCTTAAGAAAATGGGACAGGGGTAGAACACGTTCTTGCCACGTTCTCAAGAGGAGCACAACAAACTGTACCACTAATTCCTACAAATTAGTGCAAACCAGTGCCTTCCTAAGTTATAGCAGACTTTCTCAAAAGTGAATTAGTATGAATATTTTGAGCAGGCTCAATGCTTTGCCTCAAGGGTGTGAGTATGATCTCAGAAGCAGCCAGTCATCGAGCGTACCTCTCATATGTGAGATCGCTGTTCATATAAAACAAACTTTCGCGCCGAGAATACCCTCTCCATGCTGGAATGTGTTGCAGGCACGCGAAAGTCCACTTGAGTTAATGTAAACATCTCTGGTTGCCACTGTTTTCGTTTTTCGCACAATTTCAACTCATCTTTACTTTGGAATTCTTGTCTGAGGTACGTGCTCGTTCTTTACTGTGAGATATGCATTATTGCTCACGTTGCATTACCTCGCTTGTTCCGGATTGCCATGTTTCCGAGTGAACCAAAAAACGATAAAAAAATTTCGGTTTCACTCCGGAAAGAAATAATAGGCAACGTTTCGGTTACGTTTTCGTTCCTTTTAAAAATATCGGGTTTTTTTTCCGTTTTCATCCCATTCCGATACACTGATCTGTATGCATGAAATGTGAAAGGAATAATGCAGTCAGTCAGTGTAGGTACTATTAGCGAGCGGATGTATGTCAGGTGGAGCAGTTAAGCGGCATACAAGTCATCGCCGGCCGATACATGTAGTCAAAACATACTCTTGTGAGCCGTGTGAGGTGGAACACCGTATTCATATTTATTCAACGATTACTTGTTCACAAAGCCGCTATTGCATTAAATGCAACAGCGGCTTGTGATTGGGCTGTCAACATCAAACTGCAGAGAGGTGTTACAGTATTTTGGTATATGTATACAGATTATTATTTGGATTTAAATTGACAAGTCACGCACTGTAAAAATAAGTGAACTTATTCTGAACGTGTTTAAAGGCCAACTCCGGCGATTTTTTGACCGTGTCAGGGTAATGGTGCTCTTATGTTCCTGAAACACTCTTGTCACGCGTCCGATAGCTGAAATGCTCAGCAAGTTCGAAAATAATTTTTAATAAGCAAAAACGCGCAATACCGAAACCGAAACCCAACCGAGTGTACTGTCTGCGTATGACGTAGTAGTTTGCTACGAACCGGAAGTCGTACAAGGCATGCTGGTCCCGCCGGCGCGGAATATCACATGCTCCTCCACAGAGAACAGTAAATCGCGCGCCAAACCAGCGAAGCGCCGATCAAACACCGTCGCCTTGTGGCCAGCACAATATACGCTGTAGCGGCCAAAGTTAAGCGAACCCATCGGCTGCGTCACTTCCGTCGACCGGCAAACCAACACGTCACACAGGCAATGTTGCCAATAATTGTGGGAAGCCGGGTGGGCGTTTGCAGACAATCTTTAAAATTCATTTTCAAACAATCAGCGCATCTTTCAGGCTTGAAATTTGGCATAAATGACGGAAATGTGCAAAGGAACGAACCCAGCGAATTTCATTGAGATCCATTGACCTCGAAAAATCGCCGGAGTTGGCCTTTAAGAATGAAGGGAAGGGACTAAAATTTACTTGTCCAGTGCCTTGCTCTGATAATTGGCAGTTTCTTGATACATGCTTTTTAAGTTTCACTGTGGAGCATATTTGCTCATACTGTTCATCGAAACCGGTGTTTCATATCGCATTGGCGCATTCGAATATTGTTAAACAAGGAAATGTGATGTCATGCTTACGTGCGCGCACTACTTGATAAAAACTTGCGCACAAAAGCTGAGCAGTAGTTTCCCGCTGCAAATTGATCGCTTCAAGAAGGTGGTGTACACTGCGTATCATTGCATCGGTTTGCCAGAAGCTCATTCGCATTGCAAAGAAAGATAAATAAGGACGTCCTCTACCCGTGAATAATGAAGAAACTAGGATTATTGCAGTTATTCCATGTATGTATAAAAAGTCGCACAACCTGAAAAAAGCCAGGAAGCGATATTGGGAGAGGGTTGTGTTTTCCGCAACAAATAAGCTTAGTACAGTGAAATCTCGGTATAACGAACTTCAGGGGACAGCGGAAAAATGTTCGTTATTCGGAAAGGTCGTTATAGTGAAACCCCGAAAATTTACCATAACAATAGCATTTCAGTAACGCAAACGTCCTACCTTTGCAACGGTACGTCCTGGAACTCGTTTCTCACAACAATGCACACGTAAACGTCAGACAAGGCACGTTTATTTGAAATAGTCCGCGATCTTTTTTTGACGGGTGCAGCACAAACTCTGCATCACGAACGATTCTAGACCGTCTGCATTTTTATGCACTGCTTCGGTCGCTGTGCCGCTTTTTTCTATGAATATGCGAAGTTTCCTCAAGTAGTCCAACGCATCTGTGGCCGACACGGACTCGTCGCGATCTTCGGGTGCTACCGTGACATCGTCATCCATGTCATCGCTGCAATCCTCATCCTGAGTCTCTGTGCCCTGGACGCTCTGCAGGATGTCATCAATCGTAAGCGCCACTGATGTCCACGTCACCTCGTCACACTCGACATAGTCGTCAAATGCGGTTGAGGGATAGACGGCTAGCTGCTCGGCCACCTCGCTCCAGAGCTCGCTGGAACTTCCCTCCGCTGCCGGTTCATCACTTTGTAGTTGGCCATCTGTTATCAGGCCGGCCTTCTTCCAGCAGTTTTGAATGGTGGTGGATGTGACGCTCCACCATGCACCTGTGAGCATTTCCGCAGCCTCTCGGACGTTGATGGCTGTCGAGCGCTGTAGGCGCAGGTTTATGAGCAGCCGCTGAACAAGGCGCTTCCGGAAGTGCGACTTCACGCTCCTTATTATTCCTTTGTCCAGTGGCTGAAGTATTGATGTGCAGTTCGGCGGCAGGAACTCAAGACGCACATTAATAAGCCGAATTTTCACAATGTGCGCCGAGCAGTTGTCAGCGATCATCAAAATGTGCCGCCCCTCCCTCATCTTTTCATCAGCAGCCACTCGGAAAACAGCTCGCGCGTCATCCAGGCACGCTGATTTGCCCGATACTGGCACGGAATCGAAAACCTCCCGATCACAAGAGGCTTCAGCTTTTCAGTGCCATGACACGGGCACACATTTTGTGCTCTCACGTCTGTAAACCAAGTGAGCACTGCTACGTCAATATTCTGAAAATCACCGAGCCGCAGTCGCTTCCTTGATGGGGCAAACTGATGGCGAATTCCATTGAGAGAACAGGAGTAGGGGCGCCGTGCAGTGAGGGAGTGGGGGGCAGAGCACCGAGAGCAGCGTCACTCGATCTGCCACTGGAATGCGGCACGCTTTCGCAGAGCAGGTGCGAGAGGGTAAAAAGGCGAGTGAGGAGAAATTTTACGCATCCCAGCATTGCCGCCATTGCCACTGTACACGAAGAAGTGAAATGTAAACAAGCGAGGAGGATCGTCAGGAGGATATGACGTTAACAAGCCACGTTACTTCCTGCGTTCTCCGCTCACTCCGCTTTTCAAGGGGGAGCAGACAGGACTGCTCTTCACTGCTCCCGGCGCAGCAAAAGCGCTCTCGCTCTACCATTGGATGACGGTGCTCCTACTCCTGTTCGACCACTGAAACACGCTGGCTCTGAAGAGAGCACTTTCAGCGTGCTTTTGAGTGCTCCTGCTCTCCCAATGGAATTCGCCATGAGATTCGTGCTGGTGCTCGAAGATCTTCTCTTTATCTTTGAGAATCGTGGCGATCGTCGACCGCGCCACTCCACGTTCTTTAGCCACGACGGCTTGTTTCTTCCCGTCTTCTATTTCACGAAGAATGTCTACTATCTCACTCAAAGAAAACTGCTTCCGCTTCTTCGCCGTAGGAGTAGTTGTTGAGCTCATGACAACACGAACGCCGACACGCACTTCCAACACAATAAAATACGCAGAAGAAAAACAAGATGGAAAGGCCTGATACGGGTGACAGCACGCGAACAACTGATAAAGCAAGCAAGAAAAATGCGATATGGTCGTCGCCTCCGCAAAACCAGGAAAAAAGAAAATAAATGCCCACTTCAGCCAACAACTTCAGCGTTGGCTCTTCTCCCACACCGCCCATATTCCCCGGCACTCCGCTTACAAAACCAGATGCGTCGTTGCCTCCGCAACCCTCCGCCCACATCTTTCTCCTCCCGCGCCATCTCAGGTTTTTGCGGGAGGGCGTCCGCTCTTTGCGCTGCGTCGTCTGCTACCTTGCAGCTCCGACTGCCACGACCGATGCACTGAAATCTGAGAATCCTCGCATTTCGGGATATAAGTTCGTAGTACTGAGGTGTTGTTAAGATGACACGGGAATTAAATAACGATCGTTATTCTGAAATGTTCGTTATTCTGATGTTCGTAGTAGTGAAATATTTTTACATTGAAACTATAGGCAGTCGGCGCGGGATTTCTTAAAAGTTCGTTAATCTGAAATGTTCGTTAATGTGGTGTTCGTTGTAACGAGGTTTTACTGTAGCATTTGTTCTGTACTTAGCGCACAAAAGGTTGCAGGGGTCTGCTGTGGGCAAAGAAAAATGTGGCCAGATACTTGCCAGTTGTTTTTTCAGTTGTGTAGGAGTTGTTAACCGAATTCCTCTTTCATGTGTTCACGTGTACATCGGCCAGACATATACCGGTCGATGTACTTGTATTGAGACGCTCCTCAGAGAGCATTGAAATTCATAAATGGAGCCGTTTCATCTCCCCTCACATTGTCAGTCATGCAAACGTAGTTCCATTTTTGAAAGAACAGTAACTTTGTATCGTCATCCTAACGAGGCGACACGAGAAATCTTTCAAGAACGCCGCACTTTATGTAAGTCAATCTTCTCTATCGTTACAAGACAAGGCATTCGACTCTATTATTCGACTGTGAACACTTTCCTTGGTTGTTTCCCTTTTTGTGACATGCGTGATGCACCCCCCCCCCCCTTTTTTTTATATATGTGGCACTTTTTTTTTTAAAAAGAGCCAAAAATGCACTCTAAGTGAAAGTGAGAAAAATGCACTTTTTTGCTACTGACAATATGGTCGCGCCTGATCAAACAATTTTTTGCCAGTATGTTCCTCTCCCTTAAGTACCTCAAATGCATATTGCAGCTAAAATCTACATAGCCCAATATCATTGGTATTCAGAAGTAAAGTGTGCATTTGGCTCATATTGACTGGAACATTTCATTTGGGCTTAAATTAGCACGTAAAATAAGTCTAAAACTATTCGAATGTACGATATAGTGTTTGGCGATAAAATTAACATCACCCTTGTGCTTCCGTCGGTGCCGTGCTTCGTTGCATGGGCGTAACGGCGATTACTAGACTTGAAGAGCGAGTGGTACTTCCTGGCAAAAGGCGTGCTATTCTGGACCGTCAGCAGAGTTTTCTTGTCCTTGGCATCTCTTGAAGGCCTTGAAAAGTGCTCCAGCTCTTCCTCTTCTTATGAGCTCATTTTATGTCGCGCCGTTTAGGATCACTTCTTCTTCAAGGAATAGATCGGTGCTCAATATCTTCATTTCATATATATTTTATTTCAGCTATACCATGTTCGAGCGAAAGCAGGACATGATACTGTAGCGCTAAACTCAAAAATAAACACTAAGAGGCAAAAAGAAGTAGCAGAGATGGCCTTTCACTCTTTATATTCGAGTTTTGTCATAAAACATCATGTCCTCCAGTAACTGTAAGTGCCAACTTGCGCTAAAAAGACTAATTGTGAAACGTAAACACTAGGCTTGTGTGAATAGTGAGTTTTGGGTTCGAAGCGAATTCGAAGCAAATAGTGATTTTGGTCGAATAATTTCGAATCGAATTCGAATAGTATATATGACATATTATAAAGAAAAATGGGCCTATTTGTCATGACCCAACTAACCTGCAGAATATTTTTAAAAATTGAAACAAGGCCTGTGCAAATGCCTTTTTTTTTTTTTCAAAGGAAGTGGAAACAACTTTGAATAGTAGCAGGATTTGACTTTCGGTAGAATGCAAGTGATAACCTGCAAAATATGTTTACGTTTTTAAATTTAGTATATTCAGAGCATATAAGCCGGTATGACACGCTTTTAAACTTAAAAAATGATGAATTGATGTGAGGGTATTATGTTCATTTAACCTTGAAGTGGGGCTTCGCGGCAGTGCCAATTTCCCCTGGATAGGTGTTTTCACGGTTTAACACCGCTTTCCTGCAGTGAAACCACCTTTACAGGGTGTTACATGCGGGCTAATATACATTTGGATAGGTGCGTTCACGGCTTAGCACCCTTCCACTGCAGTGAAACCACCTTTACAGGGAGTTACATGCGGACTAATATACATCTATTCGTTCATTTCGAATACTTCGAAATTTTCAATAATTTAAATTCGAATCGAAGCGAATTCGAATAGAGTAATATTCGTTCGAATATTCGAAGCGTTCGAATATTCACACAAGCCTAGTAAACACGATAGCAAAACAACTAGGACACAAATGAAAGAGATTGGATGAGACCATGTTGGTTGTTTTGGTCACGATTGTTGACGCAGTGCTGGTTTAATGAATGTGGCTCAGTTTGAGTGAAACAATTGCAGTATTTGGCTCATTTTTTATTAGAAACTGCCTTTTTGAGTTCACGTTACAATCAGGAAATGCCCCATTTTGATTCCAACTGGTTTTGAAGTTAAAGATACTCAGGCGTGCTTTACGTTGCAGTAAAATTTAGCCTAGTTTTGGTTTCTGCATTTAGCTCTTTTTGAAAAAAAAAGAAAAAAAAACGCCACTTATGTTTTTCCACATGTGCAATAAACTCTCAGCCGTGAGTGAGCGCTTGTGGTGCGCTTATTTCTTTCCTTGCCCTGCTTCTTTCTCTCTGTGGTCCAAGTTTTATTCCAACTTGTAGTTATAGTGCCAGCGAAGGTTGCTGGCACTTGTCGTTATTACCCGACGTGTGCATCTTATTTTACTAAATGCCGACTATACTTTCTAGCGTACTCATTACATATCAGAGCTTCACAATGTACTCGTCGACAGTGTCTATGGATGTTGGTTCCAAATGCATCCGTGAATTATAGACCACTCCTGGACTTCACAGGCAATCGAGTTATATCTTTTTTTAATACATTTATGCCTTAAGCCGTACTGGTGCCAAAAAATGGTAATAATAAAAGGTAATGCTTCTGAGCCGCTCAGCTGGTGCAACAGTAGGACAGATGGAAATTGCAGAGGAGCCATCGCAGATAAACGCTGCGGTTCGTGATTGAGTTACTCTGCAATAAGTTGCACCTTGTCGAATTCACTTATCTGAGAAGTGCACTGGCACGGCACAAGCATGAAGCTAAAGCGTGAGGTCCGTGCGCTCGTTGTGGTGGCTGCTGCAGCGTACACACTTTTCCCATGAGCGCTTGCGCACCCGATGGGGGGCGCTCGTGTGTTTGAAAAAGGTCTATTAAGAAGATAATGTTAATGTTAGAAGCAAAGAATACAAACTCGTGGGGCCACGACACTCGTGCACTCGACACACTCTACGATGGGTCACATACCACATACATGTGCACACTGCGCTGACTGCACCAGCTGCCCGCTTCTAGCAGACTCCCTGGGCAGTGTGAAGGCTGCTCCTTTTGAGGTGCCCAAATCAGCCACGCACATCGCCAGTGCACACCATGTGTCATCCATGTCACTCTGAACCGAGCTTGGCTATGGGCGTGGCTCCCACAATCTTCATCTAAGTGTTTAAGCAAAGTGTCACGTACGTGGTCCGAAAGTAGTGGAGCGGAGGAAACACATATCAGGTTCATTCCTTGTTCCATCAGTACTTCGGCCTCTCATGGTGCTTCTCACGACCACCATTCTATTCCTAGCAGCAGATGGCATTAGCTGCAGCTGGTGCTACTGCTGGTACAACGCAGCACTGACAAGTGTCACACAAAGAAGAGCAATTCACTGTAACAAACATGGGTACTAAATCTACATACATGAAGATGCTGCCGTTAGCATCCCACTGAAACATCTCTTTAAAAAATTGAGTTTCCTCGTGCAAGACAAAACCTCAAAAGGTGATTAAAAAAATTAGGCAGATCCCAAGTACCATGGGAATCGATGTTATGCGAAGCATCCGGAGGTAAGGTGACTGGAATGTAATTTTTTTATTGAGCGAAAGATTGTGAAATGACGCTATAGATATGTACAAATGTTGCACGCACACACATGTTGAACAGTCGCATATAACCAGTTGTTTACAGTTGCGTAACGACGCCAACAGAAACATAGATATTGCCAACACTAGAAGCCGTAAGCTGATATGTAGAGCTTGTGCTTGCTAGGATGGTAGCCCTGGATAGTGCTACGTAGACCAACTACAATGGATGGCGTTTAAGTATACAATTGACGTTAACCCGACATGACTCCTTCGTCATAGGAGTACGTATGTAATGTTTATAAAATTAGATAGCCAGCACTGCAACCACAATATACGTTTCACCAAAATTACGCCTGCATAGGGTGTTCTTCCAAAGCAGTTTCGAGACCTGACGTGGCTCTGTGGTAGAATGCTTGATTGCCACGCAGAATGCTTATTCCTGCTGGGACTCTGATTTCTATTCTTTGTATTCCTCGCGTCAACGCCGCCGATGTCCATTTTTCTTAATGCTGTCGCCTTTAAATTACCAGTTTCAACGCCACCGATGTCAGTTTCTCCTACCGCTCTCCCATTTAAATTACCAATGCCTGTTCTCGGCATTCCTGGGAAGATATAAATTGTCAAAGTCCTGTGGCGCATACCCGCATTTCGCGGCCCGTGGTATACAGGTATGAGCCACACGTGTCTGGAGAAATGAGTTTGACGACGTACACGACGGGATTTTCACGTTATTCATGTCATGACCAGCCAAACATATTCTTCGATACCTCTTACCCTCCCATAAAAATTTTGGTCTACCCCAAGTTAAGGAGGCTATCACGAGAGCACCCAGACGTAGGCGGCTAGATAGATAGATAGATAGATACGTAGATAGATAGATAGATAGATAGATAGATAGATAGATAGATAGATAGATAGATAGATAGATAGATAGATAGATAGATAGATAGATAGATAGATAGATAGATAGAAACGCAAAAGTGCTTACAGTACGCAAAGAAATGCTTCGCATTTAAAAGTCTGAGCTGTTTTTATTTAAGGTGGGGTAAGACTTCCTTTGGTCAAAAAGTTCAATTTTGGGATTTTGCAATCACCTGATAGAGAATTTCTTTATCTTTCAGAAAATATATCACACTCAAGCACTCGTGGTTTCAAAAAAGAATTTTTCGTCCATATTCTTTGACACGTTGACAGGAAATGCACGCGGACCGCTATGTTATTTTTGCATTTTTCTCAAAACAACATTTTTGGAATTGGTGTACCTTTTTCTCGGGAACAAAATTTTTCACGTGTTAACCAGTGGCATTTAAATAACTGGTACTACAATTACTAGCCTAGGTCCATTTGTATCTTTAGTATACAAAAAAACATTCATAAATGGCAATTTTCATACGCCAACAAATGTAAAGAACATAAAAAATCTAGTTTTTGTCGAATGCTCACAATTTTAGTACCACTTCTGCATAGTGTTAGTAGATACCTTTTTGCGGTATTGCAATGCACCACAGATAGCAGATCTTATAAAAAAAAAATACACGTATAGAAAAACGAAAAACCAAAAATAAAAAAATGCTAAACACGATTTGAAACGAATTTTGAGCTCTAATGCAACTTGCGTCTACCTTTAAAATACCTTGGAAATCTTATAGCCAAAGCTTTTATTACCCCTGCTGTACAGCCAAACTTTGGAACTCACTTTTAATGTCTCACCCCACCTTAAATGTCAGCCCGTTGCACTCCGACTGTGAACTCACCGAACCAGGGGCAGGTGCAGCAGTGGGGGGCCAAGCCGACGCTGGTCCCTGAAGTCGGCCGGCCAGTGTCTGAAGCTGCTGGCAAGCCTCCGACCGCTCTGCTGGGGACAGCCACTCCACAAGCCACTCCAGAAGCTGGCACACGTGGCTGAAACAATCGCAACACTGCCGCAAAGCCATTTCTCGAAAGTGAAACACGCAAACTAAGACCTGCAATCTTGCTGTGAAGTCCGAGTGAGCACAAAGCAGTGTTTCCACGATGGCGGGAGACATCAGCCACTGCTTGCGGCATCGCTCCTAAACCGCGCAGTCAGTGTGTTGAAAGGCTAAACACAAGTAAACACTTAGTTGATGTAGGCGTCTTTTTCATGATCTAAACCAACTAGTCAAGCAAGACATCCATATACAGAATGCCACAGCTTCAACCCTAGATCGCTTTTTTGTAGAGCTGTGCGAATAGCAAAATTTGGAGCGCGAAGCGAATTTGAATAATAAGTTTTGGAGCGAATCGAATTAAACAATTTTTGGACATTTCTAGGATATTCTTCGAATACTTTGAAGCAATGTTACAGAAAAAAAGTTGCAGAAGATCCCTAAGCATATTCTTACAAGACAGGAACACGAAAGCGTTTATTTTGGCTAGGATGATGAAGCACTGGAGGGGTGCTGCTAAGTCGTGTTCCCTGGATGTCTTATCAAGAATGAGAAAATGTAGAGGCCAAATTGTGTTTAGGTATTTACATGATTTGGTACAACCAAAGTGGTGTCGACAACACATTGGCACCGGGGTCAGTGCCAATGGGAGAGGACGTGCTTTCTGCGCACGGCTTTTGCGGATGCTGGACGAGTGCATGCTTTCGCAAACCTGGCCAGGTAACACTTTCGTATTAAAATGAAGTGCAAAACATGACTGACAATTTAAATTTAGACCAAGAAACTTCAAGTTAATGAGGATTTACGGTATTAGTGAAGTGATAGCCTCATCATACATTTTAACTACGTACTATGTGAAATTTTGAAAACATTTCTTTTTGTTGTGCAAAAAACATCAGGGATTCAGTGGTGAGCTGCCTTTGGGCAAGATGCTGTAGCCATGAAGGTTTACATCATTTCTGCAGTTATACAAGCCCCCCAGCTGTGAAACCCAGGGATGCTGAAACAAGTTCTGCACATGCAAACTGCATGCTACTGCAGTAAATAAATATGACATAACCTAGGTCAGTTGTTTGCACGCAGGTTAACCCTTTATCGACATGTCTGCTCAGTGTAAATAGAACGAGGACAAAGGAGAGGACACAATACAGGCACTGACTTCTAGGCAGTGCCTTTAGGCAGTCGGCGCCTGTGTTGTGTCCCCTCCTCTGTCCTAGTAGAATCAGCACTGTAAAAACATGTCCATATTAAATCACCAACTAGCCCGAGCTATCGTTCCATTAGATTAACCCTTGCGACCAAAAATGGAAGTAAGCAAAGAGAAAAAAAACACAAAAAATTAAAAGACCGGAGAGAAAGAACAATACTAGAGAAGAACAAGGAAAGCTAACTGCTGGTTTTCCAGGTAGGTGAGAGTCTTCCCTTCAATACAGTTTCCTACAATATTAACTAAAGGGCACTGTGGCACTGCTATCGTTCAGCCACCATGAGAATGATGGGTAGTACATGGATTTGCCTAATCTTCATGCTTGCGGCTTCGAACACACTTGTGGCTTTGTTTATTGTTGGATTTTGGTGTCTGTTTCAGATAAAAGGACGAATTGTTGCGAACTTCAAGACCCGATTTGAATTGGTGAGCCTAAAAGGTCAAGGTGGTGAAGTGGAACTGTTGAACGTTTGCTGAACTGTGTCTTGCGACAAAGTGGCTGCAGGCAACACGGAGCCAAATGGAGCCAAAAGAACGAAGCTTAGACAAATCCGTGTGCTACCCATCATTCCCATGCTGGCTGAAGTGCCGTGCGTTGCAGCTCCCATAGACACTACCAGAGTTCCCTCTAGTAAATATTGTGGGAAACTCTTTGTTCCCTTTAGGTAATCATTAATGTACACCAAGCCAATAATGGAGTTTGCAAAGTCATGATGCCACGACAAACCGCGAGGCCCAGGTCACTTGCACAACTTTCAGCAACGAAGGATCTACACTCTTATGTGGCCCATTGCAGGAGCCCCCCAAAATAAAGCCAGTTCATCAATCAACAAAATCCCACTTCGTGGCCTGTGTTTCCCAGTTATTTTCTTATCTGTCCTCCAAATATATTGAGAGATCGTAGCAGCACATACGTTTCCCTAAAGTGGGGTGCCTGCATTTGGAAATGAGCCTGTCGCGCTTAGCAGAAGACACACAAAAGATTTAAAATGTCAATGCGCCACATACCCGACAGCCAATGGCAGGTCGTCCATCTTGCGAGCGGTGACGAGCAGGTCCTGAAGCAAGTTGAATCTGAAGCCTGGGCCAACCTTCCATCCTCCCTGCACCCGGCAAGACTCCATCCACACACAGGAAGTGTTCTAGCTACTAGGCAACACATTTACTGCGGCAAGAAGGCCTCAGAACTGCACTTGGTTATTTGCGGTCCCATCTAGCCATCACCACATTCCAAATTATGTATATGCATGAGTTTGAATAGGTCATTGTGATATAGTTACTATGTGTCTTTGCTAATGAACCCGTCATTCCTTTTCTTTTTCATTTTGAAGTGAAAGATGCACAGATATTTTTAAAATGAATGTCACTGACTACTTCACACTGCATACAAGGCTTCCCAAAATTCTTGGCCACATCACCTGTGACGTCTACATGGGCACATGCAATGCATACCGAAAAGGACATGCAAAAAGCAGTGGGCATGGCCGGCAGCATCGAGGAGTTCAATGTTCATGATCTAGTGTGGATGTACTTCAGCATTACAAGGCCAGACATACTGTTTGAGCCAATGTCAATAACATTCAGCCACAGCAGCCATTGAGTTTGCTACTAGTGAACCTTGCCTGAAGCATAAGTTGGAAAAGCTTCCTCTTATAGTTCAGCTTTGAGCATATAGATTTGGAAACCATTTTTACCTTTGTGTAATGCTAGTACAACATATGAACTGCATAAGTGTGCTTCACAGGGCTGGTTGGTGTGTTATGAAAGCAAATGAAACAGTGCTTCCCTCACTTCAAGCCTCAGTTAGGCACTGTTCCCTTTCAAAAAGTAGAGCTGTGCACATAGCAAAATTTTGGGTGCAAAGCGAATTCGAATATTGAAGTGTGAGTGCGAATCGAATCAAATATTTTTCGAATATTTCTCAAACATTTTTTGAATACTTCGAAGTGAGATTGCAGCAAAAAGCTTGGAGAGGATTCCTAAGCATATTCTTGTGAGATAGCAACATGAAAGTGTTTCTCTTGGCTAAGGTTGATCAAGCGCTGCCGGGGTGGAGTTTCATAGTTGTCTTATCAAGAAGGAGGCAATGCAGAGGCCTAACGGTATTTATGTACATGATTTGGTGCAACCAAAGCATTGCCGACAACACTTTGCACGTTTGAAAAGCAAAGATGCTATTTCCTCAGCCTCTCCTCCTCTTTCAACTTCTGTGGAAGCCCAACTGATGTGGCAGACAAGGGTGTGCTCCCTTAGATTCCAGAGTTCCAAATCTGTCTCATAGACGTCAATATATAAGAACATTTCAAATTTTGGAGGCTAAAAATCTTTGGCGTCCGATTTTTCGGACATCCTGCCCGAATTTCAGGTCCAAAACAGCATTAATTGAGCCCCCCACCTCTGCCACATCTATCATCTCCATGTTGGAACGTGCGTTTTCTTGCGACCGTAGCGGGGCCTGCAAGGCAGCTTTGCCGCAATACGCGAGTGTGATAAGGTGAAGCATATTGAAAATCTGAAGGGGTCACTTTCAATCGGACGTTGGCTGTATTTGTCTTTGGGAAGTTCGAATCGTTCGAATAGTAAAATTCCAGTGCGAATCGAATTGAATAGCAAACACTATCTTGATAAACTATTGTCTTACTTGTGCTCATTGTTCAGGTCTGTTTTAGATGCGAAGCATCTTACACTCGGGGCTGTGTCCGTCCCGCGTTCGGCGTCCAGCGTCCCGCGTCCGGTCACTTTCATGAAGTAGGGAAGCACCCGCTATGCGAACCAGAACATTGTAGTACAATAAGGCCGTCAACCACCACCACAGTTACCAGTCATAGCCGAGAGCACAGAGTGGCTGCTTAGCAATGGCTAGGCATGTGATGGGTGCAAGCAAAGAATAACATGCACTACCGGTGGTGTCTGTCGCCCACGTTGACTCCATTCCTTGATCTTGCTTGCATGTGCTTGCGGAGGCTTTATCCGTCCCTCCTTCCCGCATCCCACACCCCCCTCTCTCTCCTCTCCTACGCTCCTCCCTTTCTCTCCTCTAGGAATCCAGTACTCTATGGAGCGGCGCCCGTGTCCCGTTGACTCCATTGCTTGATCTTGCTTGCATGTCCTTGCGGGGGGCTTTGTCCGTCCCTCCTTCACGCTTTCCACACCCCCCACAGCGCATGTGCGTCCCCTCCCCCCTCTCTCTCCTCTCCTACGCTCCCCCCCTTTCTCTCCTCAAATCCTCTACTCTATGGAGCGGCGCCCGCATCCCACACCACCACAGCGCATGCGCTTCCCCTCCCCCCTCTCTCTCTCCTCTCCTACGGTCTCCCCCGTTCTCTCCTCTAGGAATCATCTACTCTACGGAGCGGTGCACACGACAGGTGGTGCTACAGCTGCATACTCCGCTGGGGGGCTTCACGGTAGTTCCACGGTATGAAAATGACGGAGCGTGCGCGCCTCATTCTCTCTCCTGTGCAGCGCCGCGATGAGCGCCCGGGCCGCTGCCGCGAAACGGGAGCGGCGACGTTTCTCCCGCTGAAGCCAGCCATCTCCCCGCTGCTTTGCATCCACACATGGTTTCCTTTAGCGGGAGATGGGGAAATTCTTCTTGTGCTGTAACACTTTGCATGAGGTAGAAATAACATTGCACTTCTTTCAATCATTCTTCCCAATGTTTTCAAGCACTCTCTTTTCTTTGCTTCATGTGACATGACAAGCAAGTGACAGAGGACACTGTACATGAACGTAATCGTGCCAAGTGGCAATGAGGCAATGTTATCAGAGAATTGAACTGTTAGTGTTTTTGCACATTCCAAATCCTCAGGTTTTAAGAGCGAAGCTCTTAAAGGTAAAAAGACGGGTGTCCGCAAAAAATTCCCTGCACCGTTGTTTATCAGTAACCAAGCCACAGCTGCGCACCACCTGGGTTTAACCTCACCTAGCCGAACATGCACCGAGGAGCAGCTGCCACCAAGCCCCGGCCACAGACGGAGACAGTCCACGCAGCCTCCGCACCGAGTTTGGCCGACGTGGCGCGAGCGAAGTGGGAGCAAAGAAAGGTCCGTGCTTCTACCCGGGGTGCCACAGCCAGGTTTGCACGTTAGTTTCTGGCGCTGGAGTTTGGACATTCTTGCATGGTCTGTGACAGGCTGTGGTTCAATTCGACTCTGTCTACGCCAAGGAAAGACCTAGCATCAGCCAAGGAGGCCACATTAGGCTCCCAAGATCGACCAGCTTCACTGTTTCTTAAAGGGACCGACAACTGATTTTTCTCGACCCATTTGTTTACGGCGCAACAGAAAGCTCACCCTTTGTAGTGTTTGTAGCTGGAGTAGTTAACCCCAAAAACCCGTAGTTATTTTACAAGCAGTATTTTTCGATCTGAAAGGCTCTAAACACACATGTACATTTTCTGCAGCAACGCTGAGAATTAATAGCGATGCCGCCAGCCCTTCTCGTGATGTGTGACAGCTGTTGTCGTTCTGCTTTTGCAGGAGTTCCTGTACTGTGCTTAACCACCTTTATTTTGAGCTTTTCAACTATTTTTGAAAATGAGAACCTGCTACAATGAGATGATGTGTCATTATACACCTTCCCTGTATTTATACCGCGTTATGCGCGCCCGCGCCCAAGGTTGCCTGCACGTGTGTGTCATGAATGGCTTGTCCCGTTACTCTCTCGATGCACGAGCCAAGCCAAATCACCGAAAACGTCACTACGCCACGACCTCCTCTACAAGAGGAGGTCGTGCACTATGCATATGCACGGCCGTGCCGAGTAGCAGTGCGCGTCATTTCTGAGACGAAGTGTAGGTAGCACAATTATGTCGCTCAATAATCTTAGCGACCTGCCAACTGCGTGCACGGTTGCATGAGCACGCTGAAAAGTTGCTCAAGACGCGCTGACGAGCATGGTATCATTACGTCACGCGAAGGCAGCGCCGCTTAAATGCATACTACTAACGCATGCCTATGTACAGTCGCCGACGGATTTTTCGGACTCCAAAAATTCGGACTTGTTGGATATTTCGGACTTCATAAATGCACCGTCAAGGTTCCCATAGCACTAATGCATTTTCGCGACCGATTTTTCGGACGAATTTATGCCCTAAAGGTCGATTTTCCGGACTAAATCGCTTGTTTTGAACCGTGCCGCTCGATTTTGAAAGCCGCCATGTTGGATTTTCTGTTGGCTTGGTCGACTTTGCCTTCCAGTGGTAGTTGTGTGGCCTCCAAGATCGGAAATGCGCATGATATTCCAGTTTCGGAGGCCGTGTCCGATCTTGCTTGGCTGGCAAAAACCTTTCTTTTTCGGTCAGCCTTATCGTCAGTAGCATCCGCTAGGCCTTTTTTTTTTTTTTTTTTACCTCGGTGCGTTTGTTTTTTTTATTGCCGTGACGCGCGTGGTCGTGTTGGTGGTGTGTCAAGTGTGTTTGGGCCGTCGTGCGCGTCACATGTTTCCTACTGTTGCGGTAGCTCAGTAGCCTGCAGTGGTTATGGTGCTCGGCTACCAACCTGAAACACGCGGGTTCGATCGCGGCTGCGGCGGTAGCGTTTTGATGGAGGCAGGTAAAAGAACCCCAGACCACATTGTTAAATCCCACAGAACAGGCGAGACGTTGCATGCATCTTTTTGCGACCGGCATCAAGTTTTGTTTGCTTGGTGCCATGGAGCCACCAACTGTGCCGCCCGCAACGGGGTCGGCGGCAGTGACAGTTAACGCGCTGACGATGTTACCGTAGCCCAAATACAACCAAATCTGCTCGTCTCCAACCACAGCATGAAGCATGACATTATTGGGGATTTTTTTAGACTTCTCTGATCCAAATAAACTTCATTTTCATGTCTTGAACCATTTTTTTCGGACTGTTCGATTTTTCGGACTATTTCGGGGTCCCCGCCAGGTCCGAAAAATCGGTCGGCAACTGTATACATTTTTATGGAGTAATATCTTTTAATATAAAGAAACGAACAATATTTCAGTACCAACAAAAAGATCCTCAACCGTCTACAGCAATCAACGGTCAAGTGACAGGGTACATCGATTCGTTCATGTATTTGCCACCAGAGGCGCCAAAGGTCATTTTTCGCGTCTTTCGATGAAGAAACAAAAATATAAATCCACCACTCACGAAAAAAACAAGGTTGGTTTGAGTCAGTGCGACGCACAATTTTTCCTTCAGTGGAGTCATCTCAGTTCATGTTCTGGGCAGTTGTCGGTCCCTTTAAGCTTTACAAGGCTAGTGTAAACTTCTTCCTTTTTTTCTTTTCCTCTTGTGAATTTCGGTTGCACATATGTTCATTTGTTATTATATGCATTATTGCTGCGACTTGTAGTGCCTTTATTTACTATGTTCAGCCCATAGAATGTCATTTTGCCTGCCTATGGGCAGAATAAAAATGCACCACTGTGATGACGGCATTCGCGACACCTTCTAATGAAGGAAGCCACCAGTATATTAAGGCATGGCATTGGAGCATACAGCATGTTTTTTGTGTCTGACATGACATGTCATACACAGAAACATGACATGAAGTGTGCTCAACATACGAGAAAAGGTCTGCTTTTGACCTTTTCTAGGCTCTTTACAAGGCATCTTGGAGGAGAACCACAGCGCAACACTGAGACGAGGACAATAAGAAGGACACACAAGAACAACTTGTGGTCGGCAAGGACCGAACACAAAGACAACTTGTGGCCAGCAGGGACCGAACCTGCAGCCTCGTGGTCAGTTGAAAGGCGATAAAATGCCCCTTTGATGAGAAAGAAAAGATAATAGTTCTGCCAACTTCACCCCACCAGGCCCAGTTGGCACTGTAGATGCAGAGAAAGTCTGGCCATGGTCAGTTGCTTTACGACCACCTATCGTACAAGACTGTGAGTGCTCCTGATGAATAGCCCCTTGGCCCTTTTTGATTTTCCCCACAACTTATCAGCTGTGGTCACATGATCGCATGCTGTCAAGTAAACACGAAAACCTCGCAGCTCACCCTTGATTGGCTTGTCCAGGCTCAATCTGTACCCAGGCAGGCTTTTGAGCAGAAGGTGGTAGCACTGCAGACAACAAAGTTTGAAAACATTTTGTAAACAAGTGCGACTGAAGCTTTGCGATAGATTGCTCTTGCAGCGACAACACTGGTCTCTTGCACCCCCCATCTACTGAGGGGGGATTCAAACTTACTACTTGCTTCACCAACAATCAACACTGCCAAAAAAAGACACAAGCTTATTTGACATCGCAGCCATATTGCCACAACGCCACACCTGTGAACCTGTGGACCTCTGGAGGTTCACACACAGGTTAATCACTCAGCTATTTGAATTAGTACGTAGTAGGCTTGAGTGAATAGTAAATTTTAGGTTCGAAGCGAATTCGAAGCAAATAGTGACTTGGTTCGAATAATTTCAAATCGAATTCGATTATGGTATATATCACATATTATAAAGAAAAATGAGCATGTTTGTCAACTAACCTGCACAATATTTTTTATTTAATTGAAACAAGGCATGTGCAAATGTCATTCTTTTTGGTTCAAAGGAAAGAAAGCAATTTTGAATTGTAGCAGGATTTCACTTTCAGTAGAATGCCAGTGATAACCTGTAAAATATGTTAATTTTTCAAATTTACCATACTTAGAGCATGTAATCCGGCATAACAAGCTTTTAAACTTAAAAAAATCACGCCATATCCATGAAGTGAATGATGATGAGTGGGCGAAGCTCGATCGTTTTCATCCATGGCAGAAAGAGAATGTGTGGTCTGGAACGCGCTTATACTTCATGGTCATCAGCGTCATCGTCATCGTTATCACGTGTAGTGGGTACATTCCACTATACTGGAACACGCTTATCTTATACTTCATCGTTATCACGTGTAGTGGGTACATTCCACTATACTGCGTCATCGTCATCTTTATCACGTGTAGTGGGTACATTCCACTATACTGGAACGCGCTTATCTTATACTTCATCGTTATCACGTGTAGTGGGTACATTCCGCTATACTGCGTCATCGTCATCTTTATCACGTGTAGTGGGTACATTCCACTATACTGGAACGCGCTTATACTTCATCGTTATCATGTGTAGTGGGTACATTCCACTATACTGCGTCGTCATCTTTATCACGTGGAGTGGGTACATTCCACTACACGTGGCTACCTACCTACCTACCTACCTACTACTACTACTACTACTACAGAGGGGGACAGACCCCCCACCCTAAGGAGCTTCGCCCCTAAAATCACGCCATATCCACGAAGTGAAGTGATGTCATCGTCATCGTTATCACGTGTAGTGGGTACATTCCACTATACTGGAACGCGCTTATACTTCATCGTTATCACGTGTAGTGGGTACATTCCGCTATACTGCATCGTCGTCATCTTTATCACGTGGGGTGGGTACATTCCACTATACGTGGCTATCTACCTACCTACTACTACTACAACAACTACAGAGGAGGGACAGGCCAACACCCTTATGAGCTTTGCCCCTAAAAGGAAGAATCGATGTGAGGGTAATATGTTCGTTTACGCTTCGCGGCAGTGCGGATTGCGGATTTTCCCTGGAAAGGTGTATTCACGGTACAGCACCCGCCTGCTACGGTGAAACTACCTTTACAGGGAGGAAAAATGCAGTTATATTCCTTTTCGACCAGAATTTTTTGTAGGGTAGAACAAAATTTTTTTAATGTTCTTCTCTAGCTAAGAGCCCACTGAAAAGCATGCAAAAAAAAATAATAATAAAGGAGACTGCATGTACAATGGTTTTCACAGGAGAACCATGTCCAGTATACTGGAGACTAGGATTCATATGTTGCACATTTGGGCACACACATTCTGCTATCTTCCTTGAGTGTTGCTTTTGGCCCTGTCAGATGGTAAATCCTCTTCTAAAACACAAAAATGGTATTTTGACCCAAGAAAAAGTTTCTCATGCTTAGATGTCGCACATAGCGTTCAGCACCACGAAGGGGAAAAAACCTAGGAGGGAGCGCGCCTAGCATCCACAAGTCAACCTCACCAGACGCCGCTCCCTCCTCTGGCTCCATGTTCTTGTTAGATTCAAAGCGTACCTCAGTTTCATTTTTTATGGCTGGGCTTCCAGATTGTCATGTGACGCTGCCTCTTATTTTCTTTTTTTCCCTCCATCTTTAGCACACCAATTGCATCCTGGTGTCCAGTGTACTGGACATAAATACATACTTGCATTACCAGCAAACTTCTGATTACAAAAGCTACCTTTTTGCAAAAATGTTTCAAGAAGACATAAAACAGTGCGCACAATTTAAATTATTTTAACTGCATGATGATAGCTCCTAAAATAATTTTGTATAGTTAACCACGCGTGGATGACGCCATTACTCTGAGGTGCCCCCATAATAAAATGGGGCTTAAGGAGGAACTACATTTAAAAACATGTCGCTCGACTCTTACAGAAGCTGCCAAAATGGTTTCGGCTCCGATTGTAGCTCTGTTTGCTTTTTCTGCACCGCCTTTTTCATCATGTCCAGTACACTGGCCGCGGGTTCGGAAAGGGATATGCCTATTAGTTTATTTCGAATACTTCGAAATTTCCAATAATTTCAATTTGCGTCGAAGCAAATTCGAATATGTTATTATTCACCTCAGGAATGAATGCCAAATTTTGAGCACAGATCAAGCAAAGGGCTTGTTAGCAGAAGCAGAGGTGCTCCAGCCAGTTTAGGATTTGGAGCATTTTTTGGAGCAGGAAAAAGGCTTTTTTAGAGCAGATTTAAAGCAGATTTGAAGCAGAAGGAACTTTGTTTTGGTGCCACTTTGTTGCTGAAAAATTGTGAATCGGAGCAGGCCTGTAGCACAGAAAAAGAAGTTTGAGATCACGTTGGAGCAGTACAGTTCAACTTTCTTGTGCATATTCCTATTAGTGTGTAAACAGTGGATTGCAAACAAGGAGACAAGACCAACAGTCAGAGAGCCACCATAAATCAGGCTTTTCACATGAAACCATGTCATACGCTGGCTTCACGACAATGCACAAGACGAGTGTCGCTGTTAAGCATTAATCACTAGGCGAGCATGGCCCATGCAGCTTCTGCAAATGAAAGGTGTCAAAATGTCATTGCAAACAGTTAACCAGAACATCAGCAGTCTAACCCATTAAAAAAAAAGGAAAAAAAGAAAGGAAAAAGCCATTGTGAACGAAAACTTTCCGTTGCGATTGCCTGTGCGCACGGTACATTTTATCATCACCCCTGCTTACCATGGTTCATGCTTCATGCTTCATTGTACTCAATAAACACTATTAGGTGTGCAAAAAATCCCACATGCACGCTATCAGAATGCTTCACTGCAATATATACATGGTCATCTAGGCTTAGTGTTTAAATCAGCAGGCTGAAAAAAGTTTGTGCAGTGCAAATGACATGCACAATAAAATTTTTTTTTCGAAATGTCCAACAAGCTTTTGTACATCCGAATATTCACTGGCGTGAAGATGTCACTTACAGCGTGTGGTGGCTAGAACAGTAGCGACATGGTCAGCGTGGCCACATTACGACATGCATAGTGATAAAAAAAATATATACCCGTCTACGATTATCACCAGTTCCTCACAAAAAAAAAAAAAAAAGAGCTTCCAGATAGCAGTAGCACGGCTAATTGGGCTCGTTGGTATTGGTTCATCTTTTGACTGAATAGGGACCGCACACACACACACATGGACACTAGAAGAAAGAAAACACTAGAAGGCGCCTGTGTTGTGTGCATTTTCTTCTTCTAGTGTCCGTGTCTGTGTGCGCGCCCTATTCAGTCAAAAGATGAGCTTCCAGATAAACTGCCAAAAAGGAGCTCAAAAGAGCACACACAAGGTTCCTACAGGTTTACAAAGCAAGCATTCAAGGATATTCAAGGACTTTCCAGGACCTGTCGCAGGCTTTTCAAGGACTCAAAGCAGCATGCAAATTTGGAAATTTTTCGCTCTAAAATTTTCAGAAATGACTAATTTTATTGCACTTACAATAAATAAATGGATATCACAATTATAACAAAAACAACTACTCTTAATAACTTCTCAAGATCGCAACACACAATTAAAGCTTACAAAAGTGGTTGAAAATTTTTCCACTATAGGCTTGAAGTTCCCCAAATATATTCAAAACATCCAGTGTAGTGTTATATTACTTATATAAAAATAAATAAATGGATACCTGAATGATGTTAAGAATGACTAGCCTGGATCACTTTGCAAGTCCTAAATATATAAAAAAAAAAAACAACAAGCTCCCAATACAGAATGAACTCTTAAAACAGCGATTGAGATTTCTCCACGATAACTTCTGTGAGTTCACCAAACATTTTGAAAACATTCAGCGTAATGTTACTTCACTTATACAAAGATAAATAAATGTGTAGAAGGTATGCACTTGACGTCATCTGCGAGGAGCGCTAGCGGCGGGGTCGCCATTTTGCAGGTCTGCACATTTGCCACGCATGCAAAAAAACATGCAAGCACGCGCTTAAGCGTTTCTTTGTATTTTTTAAATGTAGTCTGGAAGGGAAATGTAGGAAGCTACCAGGAGAGCGCGAATCATTGTGCTAGAGAGGCTGGAAAGCTATGCGAGCACAGATTTCGCCTTCACCGCAGGTTTGCCTGGCTGTTTCAGACCCGGCGGCGGCAGTGACATCGTGAGAAGAAAGCATGACCGATGCCTAGTGACAACTTTGGTCCGGTTCAGTTAGCGCCCCTCTTCAGCGTGCGCTGGACCTTATTTCTTTGTAACACACTCACGCTGCTTTAACTGGGCGTTTGAGCAGTTACCTTGCGTAAGTGCAGTGCTGGTGCTCTGCGCAACTGAGAGGACATTTCGATGTCACCGCTTGCGCACACAGTGTTAAATGCCCATTTCCTTTTTTGTGCGGTTTTCTAACATGGTCATTACTGCTGTACATGACGACCTGTCATTTACAAGTCAGTGGAACATCATGTAGTGGCCCGAACCCATTTTTTCTTCGCCTCATCCAAGTCCCACCAAAAGCAGGGGGGGGGAGGGGCTTCCCCAGCGACACCATGTGGCGCGGAGGCGTCGGCCATGCCCACCTGTGAAATTACGCCGTCTCCGTGCGATTGTGACAGCCAGAGAGAAACCTGCCGGCCCTCAATATCAGAGGCCATGCTCCACACGCCGCAGTTTTCAAGTAAAAAAAAAGAATTTATCTAAGAGCGTTGGGTTGCGCACAGTAGACACTTGGAGCGCGCTCCTCAAACGCAAAGTAAAAACTGTGACAGTTGTTAGTTCACACTCATCCTGTGCATACCTACGCATTCTTTTCGAGCGTCCTTCTTTGTGTTTAAGCAGCACGCTGCAATGTCGAGCTGTGACGTTCACTAGTGCTCTTCCTGTGCGAGTTATTTTCGTGCGTCCTTTGTGCTTGAGCGGCAGGCTGCATTTAACCGAGTTGCTTGCCATTCTACGTGTAACATTCTAATTTCTTGGCTATCGGATACACTGCTCCACCCCACGCCACGAAACTGTGACTTTTTTTTTTCACATGCAGTTCCGCAAAACGGAACCATGTGCGCCCGCACCGCATTACTGCTTCTGAAATGGGGAGTTTGACAGGTTGACGCGACGAAATTACCACATTTAGGAGGTCGCAATATCGATATGAGAGTGCACTGCTCAGGAAATTCAAGGATTTTCAAGGACGGGAAAAAAATTCCAGGACTATCAAGGGCCTTGAAAATGCCTTTTGCAAATTCAAGGGTTTTCAAGTATTTAAAGGACCTGTACGCACCCTACACACACGGCGGCGCCGACAATTTTGTTAGGCTGAATGTAACCAGAAAATGTGCACTGGTGAAAAGAGCTAGATAGTAGGGTGTCCATGGCAGTATGGAAAAGCTGTTGGTATCTTTGGTGCCAGGCGAAGAATACTTTGGATCAGGAATTCTACATCGCTGTGAGGCAAGTGGAAGTGAACTTTGGCACAGTTGGCGAAAAACTGCTTGTGAATGGGCACACAAAGTGTAGAGAAATAGGATTGCAACAAAATGGCAAAAATGGTACAGTTGGACCAACGCTGTGGATGGATAAAGGACTACTTCACCAACAAAAGACAATCTGTGCCTATGAACCACACGAATTAAAATGTAACTAAAGTAAGTTCTTAGGTGTCCCAGGGCAGCGTCCCAGCGCCGGTGAAACTTCCAATCCTTTTTTTTGTTTGTGTAGGTGATTTATTTGCCCACCTACACTTGCATCATCAACATAGTACTTTTTGCTGATGAATGCATGCTCTACAACATGGAGGAAACAAAAAGTTTGACGAAACAGAGATCACATTCGTGAACCTCCAACATATCCATGCCAAGAAGTAGCTAAATAGGCTGCTCCTTTTATGGCCTCTGCAATGGTCTACTCGGCACACTGTGGCAGTTACGAAGCCTAGGCATTTTTACAGCAAAAGCTGTTATGAGATCCCAACAAGGGCTGATTATGGCGCCGTAGTTGTCCGCCGCCGCCAGTGTCCGTAACCACTGTGGCGCGAAATAAGAAAAAATATAAATAAATAAAAAATACCGAGGACAGAATGGGAATCGAACCTGGGCCCTCTGCGTGGCAGCCCAGTGTTCTACCACTGAGCTACGCCAGTGCTTGAAACTACGTTGCAAACTGACCCTATGCAGGCTTCGTGTCGGGTAAAGAATCACGTTAACATGTGTAATAAAGCATTTTAGCAGGGTTGCCAGGTATTCAGAGAGCAACCCGCCAAACTCAGCCCCAATAATAGCCCAAATGTAGCCAAATGTAATTCTTAAAAATAGCCCAAAATAGCCAAAAAGAATTCATTATAGAAAAATGTTTCTGTTTATTATTTTAATATAGATAGAGTTTATAAATGAAGAAAACAATGAAATGAAGCATGATTAACAAATAAAAGCCAGATTAAAACAAGGAACACCTTTTGTAGAGAGTTACCGATATGACATGCATGTCTTCGAGTCTGCTGCTTCTCAATGCAAGAGCATATATCTGCTGCAAAAAGCAGAAACGGAAGTGAAATGCCGCCTTGCTTACTGGCATTTGTATTTTATTGTTGCTCTTTGTAGGTAGATAATCAACTTTGTGAACGGTCTACCGAGTTAATTTGTGTCTTCTTTGAAGTGAGGCCACAATCTCAGGATTGTAGCCAAAGAAAAGGGGAACCTAATGGCGGAGAATAACGGCTTGTTTATTACTTAAAGCGAATAACTAAAGCTAAACGATGCGCATTACATAGAACGCTTATGTCGGAACTCATGTCAAGTGAAACAAATGTAAAGTGGTAAATTGTATCCTTTAAAACCAACGGTGATGCGTAGAGTTCGGTGATTGCAGGTATAACGCTTAAAAATCCTTTAAGCCTCTCGGCGTGTGCTTTCATTTACACTTTGATTGAAATACACAAATTTAATTTATCCGCCGTGAGAATGAACGACTCAGCAGCCACGCGAAACCGGCAAAGGAAGCTTCGCTTTGATAGGAAATGAATGCATTATTACTGACAGCCGCAACTGTCTGGTGAAGGCTGCTGATACCTAAAGAATGCAAAAGGACGGGGAAAGTATAGCAGAAAGAATGAATGAAAGATAACTATACACGTAAACACTTGATTCAATGCGACAATGAGGCACAACAACCAATAAAGAGGAGAAAAGGCACTGGAAAATGAGCGTATGAAGCGAAGGCAGGTAATAGCCTAAAAGTAGCCAAACAGCCAACGACCAAAATGTCCCGCCAACTCCAGAACATAGTAGCCCAATTTGGCTATTTATAGCCCAACCTGGCAACCCTGCATTTTAGAACAGTAAACTAACAACCACGCGTCGCACAATGCGAATGGCGTAACGAGTGGGTCGTTGAATGCACCAACCCATTACAAAAGCCTGAGGCATAATTCTTCATCGTCGTCAGCCACAGCATCAATGAAGTGCACATAATGCCTTACAAGTGTATAGCGGTTACCACCCTTTCCCGAAGAATCACAAATAATGGCATAGTGGACACCTTCCCCACTACACAAAAATTATGATGATTTATGGCCTAGTGGGTACCATGCAAGTGGGTTTGTAGTAGTTGCCCCAAGAGTGTTTAAAAAAGGCTCTAGAAAGGCCACTCTTCCAGCTTTCGCTGTGACTGTGTTGCGAGTTCCGCACAGGCCTGGTGTTTTTTTTCTTTACATCCTCTACCAGAAAAAAAACAAGAATAAAAGGAAGTTAAGAACTGCCATGAAAATAAGAGCAACAGTGAGAAATACCCCTGCTATTACCATTATATATACACAACACAGTCACTGCATTTCCAGCAGGTCTGGGTGCTTGCTTGCCGATTCAGCCCATTCCGATACTGCAGTTTTGGGGCAGTATTCATCAGTAAGGTATTTACATGTACAATACTGTAACACGTGTACGAATATTGTTATTATGTCAACAAATAAGTGAGGCCTTTAATGATGGCAATCACAAAAAGCAAATAAGCTTAGATTGTTTATCGGACTTAAAAATTGAAGTACTTGGAACATGAAACAGGAGAGAGACGGGTGAAGGCTTACAAAAAAAAAAAAAAAGCCTTGAATCTGGCCGCGCCACTTGCACCTTGGTGCTTGCACGTCCTGGTGTGTTTCTTGAGTTCCCTTTGTGTTTTGTCACACAGCCAAAGCTGATCCTGCAGGCTCATCCACAGAAAGAAGCTCATGGCTGAGATCTGCCACAAAGATCCCAGCTGCTTACAACAAAACTGTCTGCTCTTTCAATGAACTCCATCAATTAATTTTCATTATTCTCCTGACAGCTAATTGGCCCTTACCTTAAGTAAACTTATGCTCCGACAACATGTGTATGCAATATACCTCCTAACTTGAAACAGAACCATCAATTTTGTACCAGCTTTATTTTAAATGTGAAGCATTTCTTAGCGAACTTCGGCGACTTTGAGCGTATCTATCTATTTAGCCGCCTACGACTTTGTGCTCTCCTGGCCGTATCGTCAACGGGATTTATACCAAATTTGGTATGGCATAACATGACTGTATGACGAACATAAATGGCTGGTCATATCATGAAAATCATGACTAACTTGTCATGAAAAGTATGATTTACATGCCACGCTCATGGCGCGCTCGCGGCCGTTTCGTTAGCTTGATATACACCAAACTTGGTATTGAGTGACGTGACTGTATGACCAACATAAATGACAAGTGTTAATATGGAAATCATGACTTGTCATGTGCGATATGACTTGCATGCCACGCTCATGGCGTGCTCGCAGCCGTTTCGTTAGCTTGATGTACACCAAGTTTCGTATTGAGTGGCGCGACTGTATGACGAACATAAATGGCAAGTGGTAATATGGAAATCATGACTTGTCATGTGCGATATGACTTGCATGCCATGCTCATGGAGTGCTCGCGGCCATTGTCGAGACGCTCTGCTGGTAAGGGCAATGCCCTCGAACGCGGCGTCAGCGCAGCACTTCGCAGGAGACACCGTACGCTCTGGAGTCGCGTTCCAAAAAGCCCCACTTTATTCTACACCACTCCTTACATCACCATGAGGGCGCGACTAGTCAGTAATTAATACGCGCCCTCTACATCCCCCCCCTTCCGGAGCATGAATGTACTACACATGAGAAGACTCCACCATGCTAACTAACATGCACACGTCATTAAGAAAGCCAGAACGTCAGTCTGCGTGTTTTCACACGTTTTCTAAAACGTGAATGTCGGGCCCCAGAAAACGCAGGAACCTGCGGAGCTTCGTTGTGCTCAGTGTCCGTTGCAGACTGGTCCGTGAGGGCATCTTGGTTAAGGTCGCCGCAGACTTGAGTATCCGTCACCAGGCCAGGAGGTTCGCTTGTTAGTTCATGAACATTTGCACAGGCTGTTGACTGTGGCATTGACGAAGGTGTCTCGGATAGAGTTCTCAGAGACGCAGATGCTGGAGAAGTAGACGGGGAACTGACAGGCGAACCGACACTTGGGGCCAGATGTCGACGACTCCTGACAAGAACGCCATTGGGCGTCTGTACCACATAAGAGCGTGGCCTTTGAGCAGGACTCAGAACTATGGCCCATACTTTGACGTCTTGCACCCACACTTCTTCCCCTTCTTTCAGGGCAGAGAGATACTTAGAAGCGTGGTAGGCATTGTAACAACTTGCCTTATTATGTCTTCTGTTCCTGTCGTCGAAGTCATTGGTCGACGGCTAGTCGGACCTGAGCTTGCTCAGAACTGGGATTCGTGTCCGTTGAGAGCGTTCCATGAGGAGTTCAGGTGGACTATCAAAGGCAATGCCTGAAGCGTTGCGCCGATACCAACGCCGATGACGTCGATGGTGGATGACGCCGAGTCCAACTATCGCCTCATAACCAAGTAGAGGTGTGTCGATACCATGCACCACGTAGAGCTTCTGTTGTATCAAGCGAGAACGCCAGGTCAAGGTTGCCGGAAACGTACCGATGAGGTTGAGTCTGTTGCGTCCCGGCCCAAGAAGTTGCTCGCCTTCTGGCGGGTCAAGCGAAGCTGGGCATCCCTGGAACGTTATAGGGACAACAGACACGTTGGCACCCGAGTCCACTTTGAAGAGAAGAGCGCGTCTATTGACTTCAACGCTGACGAACCGACGAAGTTCGCGGGAGGTGTTTACTGCGAGCAGCTGAATGTGGCTGAGACGCTTCTTCCTGGAACGGCAAACTGCAGCGAAGTGTCCTCTCTTGTGGCACAAGTTGCACGTAGCTTTCTTCGCCGGGCAATCTTGGCGAGTGTGTGCCGAGTAACCACAGTAATCGCACTTAGCGTTCGATGAGACGCGATGCTGGTTGGCCTCTGAACGAAAGGAACGTTGAGACGCGTCTGAGCTGCGGGCACTGGCTTGCTTCTTTGCAAGAGCATCTATGTTGAAACGATTTTCTTGCGTACTTCGTGCTTGTTTTTCCTTTTCAGCGTCTTCGTGCTGGCGAGCTTGAGTCAGCGCATCTTGAAGCGTGAGTTTCGAGACGCGGCAGAGCTGGTCCGACAGGCGGGAATCCAGTAGACCCACGACAAAACGGTCGCGCACGAAACGATCCTTCTACCGTAAGAGGGTAGTTGCATTTCTTGATCATGTTCTTGAGCACGGTGTAGAATGCATCTACAGTCTCGCCGGGTAGCTGATTGCGTTTGTGGAACCGGCTGAACTCGTAGACTTCATTGACCGGGTGAACAAAGTATCCGTTGAACTTTTCCTTGACTGCCTCGTATGAGGCGTAAGCTTCCGTGTCAGTCATGAGAGAGGACAAAATAACACGAGCTTGAGGACTCATGCAGTAGAGCAAGGTACGGGCTTTTGTTTCTTCGGCAGGAGACGCTAGGCCTGACGCGAAGGAGAAGTCTTCGAACTGTTGAATCCATGCCGGCCACTGACCTGCGTTGTCGAAGTTGAACGGCGGCGGAGAGCGAAGGGAAACGCTGGTGCCCAGGGGAGCAGCAGAACTTGAGGTCTCGGGATCAGACATCTAGTGGCAGGATCCCACTTCTGACACCATGTCGAGACACTCTGCTGGTAAGGGCAATGCCCTCGAACGCAGTGTCAGCGCAGCACTTCGCAGGAGACACCGTACGCTCCGGAGTCGCGTTCCAAAAAGCCCCACTTTATTCTACACCGCTCCTTACATCACCATGAGGGCGCGACTAGTCAGTTATTAATACGCGCCCTCTACAGCCGTTTCGTTAGCTTGATATACACCAAATTTGGTATTGAGTGACGTGACTGTATGACGAACATAAATGACAAGTGGTAATATGGAAATCTGTCATGAGTAAAGGGGCACGAGGCACGCGCCCAAGGATTGAAACTTCCGATGGTGTGCGGGCCATGGAAAGGTACCTGATGGTATGCGCCCCTGCCACGCTCGCGCACGCGATTGGTCGGTGAAGAGCGCGTGGCTCGCGACCCGAGCCGTGGCGAAAGAACCCAGGAGAAGGAACGGGCATTGTCTGTGGGACACCGTTCGAGGCAGGTCGAAGAAGCCAGCGTTTCACGGGTGAAGACAGCGGCAGGTGCCGGGTCCAGAGGTGCTGCACTACGAGTCTGGGTCGACCTCGGCGATGACCGGGAGAGGCTACTGCGGACTTGAAGCATCCTCGTCACAGCGGATTCCGGAGCACTCGCAACGCTCCACCTTCACTCGCTGAACGGCTCGTGCCCACAGGACAGTCCCCGGAGCGTCGCGTCGTCAAATGTGCCACAAAGTACTTGGAACCAGGGACCGAGGTGGCAGCTAGGCCTAACCCGTCCGCTTCCGTGTTGGCCATGACGACGACCGGGAAACAAGCAAGAAGCGGATCGGCAAGTTGCTGCTGAGCAACGGCGACCGCAAGCGAGCATCGACGGCGAGCGCGACGCAGCACGGACGACAAGAGATCGACCAATCGCCGCGACGACCGTCACACAAGTAACAACGTTCCAACTCGGACGCAACCGAGATGCCAGTGTGGCCGGACTGCTGTAGCAGTTAGAAACTGAAGTAACTGAAGTAGGCTATACTTTAGCTTAAGAATTCGCTGAACGAATTCGATTTTGGAGTAGTGCTGTATTCAGCTCAGTACTTGCATGTATTTTTTTTTGTTAATTTTTGTTTGAGGTTTGGCGTTGTTTGGGTTGATAAAGTGTGTTTGCCGTGCCACCTTCGACTCCCGTCTCTCTCTCTCAATCCCATCCACTGCAAGCGCTCCCGAGATAATACGTGACAAAATCATGACTTGTCATGTGCGATATGACTTGCATGCCACGCTCATGGCGTGCTCGCGGACGTTTCGTTAGCTTGATGTACACCAAATTTGGTATTGAGCGACGTGACTGTATGACGAACATAAATGACAAGTGTTAATATGGAAATCATGACTTGTCATGTGCGATATGACTTGCATGCCACGCTCATGGCGTGCTCGCGGCCGTTTCGTTAGCTTGATGTACACCAAATTTGGTATTGAGTGACGTGACTGTATGACGAACATAAATGACAAGTGGTAATATGGAAATCATGACTTGTCATGTGCGATATGACTTGCATGCCATGCTCATGGCGTGCTCGCGGCCGTTTCATTAGCTTGATGTACACCAAATTTGGTATTGAGTGACGTGACTGTATGACGAACATAAATGACAAGTGTTAATATGGAAATCATGACTTGTCATGTGCGATATGACTTGCATGCCACGCTCATGGCGTGCTCGCGGCCGTTTCGTTAGCTTGATGTACACCAAATTTAGTATTGAGTGACGTGACTGTATGACGAACATAAATGACAAGTGGTAATATGGAAATCATGACTTGTCATGTGCGATATGACTTGCATGCCATGCTCATGGCGTGCTCGTGGCCGTTTCGTTAGCTTGATGTACACCAAATTTGGTATTGAGCGACGTGACTGTTTGACGAACATAAATGACAAGTGGTAATATGGAAATCATGACTTGTCATGTGCGACATGACTTGCATGCCACGCTCATGGCGTGCTCGTGGCCGTTTCATTAGCTTGATGTACACCAAATTTGGTATTGAGTGACGTGACTGTATGACGAACATAAATGACAAGTGTTAATATGAAAATCTTGGCATGCATGTCATCTACAACGCCATTTACATGCCACGCTCATGGTGCGCTGGCGTCCAGTTCGCTAGCTTGATGTACACCAAAATTGGTATTGCGCGACGTGACTGTATGACGAACATAAATGACAGGTCCTAACATGTAAAACAAGACATGCAAATTATGTAAAGCATGATTTGCTCCTTCCTGGCTGCTTCGCATTAAATCGATTCCCACAGTGCGTGGGATCTGCCGGCTTTTTTACAAAATTTTATCTCAATATTCAGAAAACCGGAAGTGCTTGACCAGAACTGCTTGGAAGAGAACCAAAAGTGTCGTTCGTCGCTTGAGCCACTAAAAAAAAATCTCCACGCAGAGTCTCCTTCAGGCATTGTCCAAGTTATGCATAAGCATAGTTTTTATTGTAAGAGATCCTAGTGATGTGCGAATAGTAAATTTTATGTTAGAAGAAAAATCGTACCGAATAGTGATTTGGTCGAATAATTTCTACTAGTATAGTTCAAATAGTTCATATCACCTACCATAAAGAAAAATGAGCATATCTGTCATGCCCCAACTAGCCTGCATAACATTTTCTTTTAAATTGGAGCAAGGCATGTGCAAATGTAATTCTTTTGCAACAGAATTGCAGCTTAAATGGAACAACTGTCTCTCCGATGTGGTGATTGGTTTAGTACTTGTATTCTGCACCCCTGTTCATCTCTCAGAAAATGAAACTCCTGTGAAACAGAACATATTTTCCTGGTCCCTTCAGGTTTCATTGAACGGGTCTACTGTATAAAAAGCTCGGGATACCACGTGTTAAAAGGCAATACAGCCCACAGTGAGACGACTATTTTCAGGTGACCTTGCAGTAAACACTCGCATTGTCATCTTCGCCCCTCTTCCCCATTTTAGCGCTGTATTTCAAAATGAATTACCAAGTGCAGGCAAGATTACGTTCTTCTCTGTTGACTGGCAACAGTGACTGAAACAGTAAACATATCAGCAAGCAATGATGTCAGTAACAGAGGTCAACATTTCAAGCTGAAATGGAGTAAATGCTTTTCCTCGTGTTTGTTGAGCACAGCAATTAAAGCATGAAGAATGAAGCTTGAGAAAACCACGTATGTACTGGGTTACACTCTCGTACTATAGTTTCATCAGTGTTGCTCATCATCTTGCACACATTTGTGAATCTAAGCTCTATCAAGCAAAAAGCAGCCAAATTGCAAGCACACAATGTGGCATCAGCAAGATAAGCCTGATCTGCAACATGACAACACATTGGTGAGAGGCTCATGGCATTGAAAAAACCCCCCAATCTTAAAGGAGCACTGACACAAAATTTTGTACCTTGCTTTTTTGTTGCAATAGGTAGTTTATGACCCACTTATCACGGCTGGAAACCTCGTTTACGCGAGTGCGTGATGGTTATTTATTTAGAGAATGTTCTTAGAGCGCCCGTCACAGTTTCGATTTCAAAGAGCACCGAGCTAGGCAGAAGCAGTTCCAGCAGCAAGGTAAACACAGCTGGCCACGTGACCACACAGAACTGTGACGTGGGCACCGTGCGCTTGTCACACTTGAAGCATACACATGCGCAAGCAGGCGCCGCACTGACAGCCAGCACAGCCAGCACACGCAAAGCCGCAGGCACGGAGGAAGAAATTGCAGGTAGCGCAAGTGCAAGGCGCGTGCCAGCAACCAGCCAATACAAACTCGTGACGTTGGTTTGTTTACATTGCCGCCACGTTGATGTCGGCATCACGAGGGGCTACGCATCTCGCTCAGTCGCACGGCGTGCACTTTAAAATTGATCTTAAATATGTTCTAGGCTATATTTTCCCTTGATATTTCGTAGATGTTGTGTATGTCTCCACATAAATCTATCTCGCTCATTATCTCGTCTCCGAAATTTTGTGTCAGTGCTCCTTTAAGTTCAATTTTCATGCACATGTTCTATGCTCTTGATCCTAAATGCCATTCTCTTTCCCTTGTGTCCCTGTCCAATCTTTTTTCACCAATCTTTTTTACGATGAATTTCTGCCAACTAACTTCACTTTCAGTCGTTATAAGCTCACAGATACCGGAAAAATGCAATTTATGATGTGATGTTGCACCACAGTAAATGTATTTGAAAGAGGCAGAGAGGTTACGATGTGACAAACACTTCCACTGAGTGACAGTTGGCGAGCCTCAGCCTGGAGTGAACGTTTGAGCTAGCAAATATGTTGTATATTTGTGAAGGTGTGATGGAAGACAAGTTCTGATGATTAAGCTGCCACTGTTTGTCAGTTGACACATGTGTTAGAGGAAGCCTGAGTGCACTGTTGAAAGCACTTGGCTGTAAAGGCAGGTGATGGATTGGAGCTCACAAAACACTAAACATGATGCATGCACATACGTCGCCATTTGAAAAATCAACGCACTAGACATCAAGGAAGCACTGTCATAATGGGAATGTTGGAAAATAGCGAACGAATAAATTCTTTGTCAAATCTGCATTACAGTTTGCATTTCTTCTTTAAATTCTTATGCTTGTGTTGAGAAACAGATGAGTACATTTTCTCTGGTGCTAAGAGTCCATAGCCGTCACAGTCATTGCTCAAATCATGGACAATTCCAGAAAATGAATCAAAATTTTTATTCTTCTCAACCTGCCACACACTTAGTCTGCTGTCGCACGACACTGGACTTTTTTTTTTTTTGGCTGCGTAGCTCCATAGCATTCTGGGAAATAGCAGACAGTATATATCTAAATCTTAAACAAGTCTAATGAAGTTTAGTTATACCATACGTGTGTGACGATTTATTTCCGAATGGCCGGTATTTAGGGGCTGCAGATCAGTGAAGCTGTTTGCGACAGCTTTGTTTGCAGCTCCCATGTGCCTGTATTTCTTGAGGCAGAAATGAAATTTATTATTATTATTATTACCTAATGTGAATACTCATAATTTATTGTTTGTTAAGAATAAATATTTGTCATGCTTCAGGTTTCACTACACTGAACCAACATTCATAGTATTTGTGCGGTTGAGCTTGACATACAACTAGTCGCAGATATGCAACTGTGGTACCCTGCTTGAGTGTTTTGATGCCACCCTTTACTATAATGCTGGCAAAATCCATTTATTATAACTCAAAGGAACTTTTTTCAAATGCATTTAAAATGACACGGCCTGTTTCACAGACAGCTGTCCAAAATGCATGCATCTTGTTGCATGCATCTTGTTCCTAGCAAGGGCCTCCTTGTTTTCTTCCCACGTATCCCTCGCTTCCTTTTTCATACAGTTTCCACAGCTACATATCTTTCTTTGTACTTGCCATTTTGATGGGAGAAATGTCCATTTTCTAGCTAAGATGAGTAAAGATTCCTATTTCTGCATGTTCTAATCATACTCACTTTTCCAATACACATCTAAATCTGTCTCCGTACATGGATATTCCTTTTATGAGACCATTTCCTCTCACACATGCCCTCCCTAGAGCCTGTGAAGAGCTCTAAATAAGTAGATAAGAAGCCCTCCTACACATCTCACACTTGTTTGCCAGGTGTTTTCCACAGCATGCTTCTCGTGAAACTCTTGTTTGCATTTAATGATTCAGAGAGTGTCCATTAGTGACATTTCGTACTCGCTTCTTTAGCCCAGCGTAGACTTCACTACTGGTCATTGGTGCATTTCGTGCATCTGCTGCTTCTTTTCCATTGTTGTCACAAAAACGGGGATACACTCTATCTAGTGAGAGATGTTTACCTGGTAAGGGTCAGGTTTGCCAGCCATGCATTTGAGGGCAGCCACACGGGTGTAAAAGGCTGCCTTGCGCCCCAGGCCCAACTCAAGGTAGAGACGAGCCAGGGAGCCATACCACGAGACCTGCACACCGACACACACACACACACTCTGCAGCTGCTCACAAACCTACTTTCATGCCTCAGCTTTTCACACTCGTTAATTGTTGTCAAGAAATTCATTTGCCCCAGTGCAAGAAGACTGCACGATTATATACTTGTGTGTTATCACCGGTAGCCGTTTCAATTTTGAAGAGCACTTGACCGCCCCATGATGCACACAGCAAGCTTGCAAACAGTGACGTTCACACGAGCATGCATACTGGTAATGCCAATGGCTGCCTTCTGCCTCATAGTCAGATCTCCTGTTGTGCAGTGCATGTGCTTGCTTCTTTAATGCAATCAAACTAAGGCACTTATCTATGCAGGGTACTGGTGAAGGAGCTAGGAAGACCGTGAATAGCGCTTGTACTTGTCTGTTCTCCCTGTGTGCGTCGTCTCGTTTTTCACGCTGCTAACTTCCATGGATCCATACCAACTGGCCCAGCTTTCTACACTTCTGCATGAATATCAATTGGGAAACCTCAATTCATTGCCCAGATCTTGCCGGTGGCTGAGATGATGCTCCAGTCATTGTGACCATACAACAGAGGCAATGATTCATGCAAGCCCTGGAGCGGCAGCATCATTAGACATGCTGAACCAATTTTGCTTTGGTCATTTCTAGAGCAGCATGTCGAGAAGTGAGAATGGATGCCAGGACAATGTTGGTGTGACCTCTTCGTTGGGCCCTTCGAGCTGCACTTGACGGCAGTTTGCTGCAATACGTTTGCCTGCTTTTATGCGCCAGCTGTAGAGAAGTGCAACATGTAAGCGGCGTAATGGAACACTTTAGTGCCTCGTATTTAGATGATGCAATGCTCACTTCTAAAGGCACACAATATCATGTATGGCATACATGTCTATGTACATTCAACTGGATGTGCAACTGCACCTATTATAAGCACCAATTCACACATATCAGTGTGGTGGAGAGATTTGAAGCACTGACATGTCCACTACGCAGTACTATCCCGGGTTTTCTAGAGAGCTTCGGTTTGTTCGTAGACTGCCTATTGTTTTCAGATACTGGGTTACTTAAACAATCTATGGTAGAAGCAAAGCTGGTAGCAATATCTTATGATACTTTGTCCAACTACTAACATATTAAAAATTTCTTTTTCAGTTGCGTCAGTCTTCTTGTTGAAAGAAAATAATGAAAGTGCTAGGAGTTGATGATTACTTCGCTGTAAGTGTCCTTTACAGGGGCGCAAGTAAAGCATGCAAGTCATTGCAGTGTTCTTGTACCTGTGGTTAGGCTCTGCATCAAGGGCATGTCTGCCAACCTGGGGACCTCCCAATTCGGGAGATCTGTAAAGTGGGGGAGGAAGTAAGGAGCCAATGCGACAAGAGAATGGTGGTGTATATTTTTATTCATTACAGTGAAGCTGTCTTTGTGGACCCCGTTTTGGCGACGTCCAGGGTTCGTTAATACAGGTTACACAAGAAGAAGAAAGGAGGTCACGTGACTGACAGCAAGAGGAGGTGCAATTGAAGGGGAGAGTGAATAAGGAAATAAATAACATGAGACAAATTTTCTTGCCGAGGCCGAGTTTGAACCCGGGCCCTCACAGTCCGATGACAGGTGTTAACTGCTGGGCTCGCACCCACACTCGCACAACAGGAACTTATGGGAAGCGTGAGAATGTGAGAGGGGAGTGGCCACATGGGCCACTCACCTGTCCTCTCTCGCAGCAAATCAATCAAGTGTGCAAGTAAGCGGGGGTGATGCTTGCTCCAACGTAGTTATGTTTCATGAGCGGCCATGGTGCACCCATTAAAGGATGGGATAGTGGAGAACATTATTGCCGCCAAGATTTCAAACCTCTGCATTTCAAAGTTCTGGAGGCCAAAGTGACAAATACAAAGCCGTTTCAGTACAGAGATTACTGCAAAATAATGAACTTACTAATTTTTTCGTAAACCATCACACCTTTTCTGATTGTTTAGAGCAAACATACATGAAGAAAAAACAGATGAATGAGTAGCACTAAAAATAAAGAAACTGCATTTAAAGATGTGCTAGCTAAACTCCATCACAGAAGTTCCCTTCAGCACTGTGGAGGCTACAGGGCCCCTCAGCCAATAGGAAGGGCGATTAGCCTCTCCAATAGTATTCATCTGCGCCGCGTTGTCTGCTAAGCCTCCCCCTAGCGTCTGCTTGCACACGAAGGGCGAGCAGATGGCAGCGCCGAAAAAAAAATAGAACATGGCTGCACCTATCGACGCTGGTGCCCTCCGCCTCGAGTTTTTTACGTCATCGTCGTGCACTCTGTGGCCCGTAAGTTCCAAACTGACGCTTGTATTTGCTTTAGATTTATGTCTTGGCGCTTCGGAAGCAATGTATTCGTGAATACATTGCGCTGTTTCCACGTACTGCTATCAAATTCTCGGCACGTTAGCTTGGTGTGGCTAAAGAAACAGCTTATCTCACCAATAACGACAGACCATACCTGATGCTTTGTCCTGACTGGAGATGGCACAAAGCGATGGCTCATTACTAGGGGTGTGCGAATATTCGAAATTTCAAATATTTTTAGAATAGTGTTTGCTATTAGATTCGACTCACACTGGAATTTTACTATTCGAACGATTCGAACTTCCCAAAGACAAATACAGTCAATGTCCGACTGGCAGTGGCCCCTTCAGATTTTTACTATGCTTCACCCCACCACACTCTTGTACTGCGGCAAAGCTGCCTTTCAGGCTCTGCTACGCTCGCAAATGTATTGTCTCAAGAAAACAATGGTTCCAACATGGAGATGATAGACCTGGCAGAGGTGGGGGGCTCAATTATTGCTGTTTTGGATCTGAAATTTTGGCGACACTTCAGTTGCACCTAATCATGTACGTAAATATAATTCGGCCTTTGCATGGCCTCAGTCTTGATAAGACAACTATGAAACACCACCCCGCCAGTGCTCCATCAACCTAACCAAAAGAAACACTTTCATGTTGCTATCTACAGGACTGCCATTGGTGGCTACTTTGTGCCAAATTGGCTACTTTCTGACCCTGTCTGGCTACAAAAATTTCAGGTTGGCGCCATGGCTACTTTCTGGCTACATTGAACTTCCATTTTGGCGCATTTACTGGCCATTTCTCCGTATTATATCAAGATAAAACAGCAAACAAGTCTACGGGATAACTGTTATCTGCAAGCTTTTCTGATGTGTTGGCCTATTCGCGCTTATGTCCTTGCCCCGCCAGTGGGCTTGTTCGCATCGAGGAGCCCCAACGAGCATCCCTCCATCTGAGACGACTGAGGGACGGAAACACATGGCTAGCACAGTGCTGACGCACGGTTCCAATGCTGAAACACAGCGCATCAAAGAGACATCGGCAACAGGGTAAAGCTGTACTGTTCATCTTTGATCATATTTCGCTGCTTGAAGCTGGACTGGTATTATTGTAACTTTGTACCAATCTTGGTCTACGGCTTCAAGAATAAAACAGCTTCAACCTTTGAGGGGTACTGACACAAAACTTTTGTCCTGGTGTTTTTTGTTTTTTTTTGCTGCAACGTGTTGCTGATGGTCTGTTAGTCATAACACCGCAAATCATTTGCTGCAGTGAGCAAAAGATAATTAATTACAGGCTCCTCATTACCTACCAATCTCAGTTTCGGTTTGAGAGAGCTCCAAAAAGGACTAGCCGCTGGGTGCAACTATCACCACCTAGCGGGTGTAACTCTCGACCACATCAGCACACAGAACTGTGACGCACTTCCGCACGGTCCGAAAGAAGTCCTTTCGAACAGGAAACGGGAAAACAGTGTCACCAAACACAAAATTTTCGATGCACGCGCCGCGGCCACAGACTCACGAGCAGCCGCCGCGGAGTAGTCTGCTGGCGCAAACGCGGCAAAAGAGTAGTGGCGGCTATGACGTCATCATAACTTGTTGTATCAGCTGCAGCGTGGTGACGTGAGGGAAGTAAGGGGGTCACCGTCGAGTCACTTTTGAGGGTGTCAGTGCCACGAGGTACGGCGTATATAGCGCTCGATCGCGCATGCAAAAAATTCCTATAATATACCTTACAAGCCATATTCGCTGTTGATATTTTACAGATGATATACGCATGTTGCCGGGAATTGATCTCACAGGCTATCTCGCCCGCAAAATTTTGTGTCAGTACCCCTTTAATGATCCTGCTGAATTGGACCAAAATTTCTTTTGCAAGAATCCTATCTATTGTAGACAAACTGTATGCAGGCGCACTGAAACTATAATATTTAATTAATTTATCTGGAACCTATACCTTCGGCTTGGAGACCAAGCAAGAGGGAAAAATATTGGGCTTGTTATACTGCATTTTTGCTTATTGAATGTCATAATATTTACGGTTGAATACTAACAACTCTATACATAATATCACTTTTTTTTCTATTTGGCTACAAATTTGGTGCTAAAATTAAGTGGCATGGCTACTTTGGCTACTTTTAGCTTGAGTTCTGGCTCCTTTTCAAGTCTACCCAACGGCAACTCTGGCTATCTCATAAGAATATGATTAGCAATCCTCTCCAATTTTTCTTTCTGCAATTTCACTTCGAACTATTCGAAAAATATTCGATTCGATTCGCATTCACACTTCACTATTCGAATTTCACTTCGCACCCAAAATTTTTATATTCGCACAGCTCTACTCATTACACTATTTATTTGTTGCTGTAAGTGCTTTGGGCGAGCAGCAAGGGCAAGTTCAGATCGAAGCGTGTGGTCGCGTCTGCATGGGCGCTGCCATGTTGATTTGTAACCACAGTTACCGGCGGTTACTGATACAACAATTAAAGAAATACGACGTAAATGAGATGAAGAATAAACATATTACGTATTGATGTGCAGCAGCTTATGCTAAACAAGGGCAAATGTCTCAACCTTGCAAATCACAGACAATAGACCCTTTTCATAAACCGCAAGTGCGCTTCCCTGTGCTGCATCTTTGCCCTACTAATGGCGGCACCTGTCATCCTTCAAGTGGAGAGCTGGTCCTAGTGGAACGTGCCATGGCTTTTCTATCATGCGTGTTGATATCAAGGGAGGCCAGTGAACGTTTTCCGCGCCATAGGGCAAGCAAACTGCGTTTGAACAGGCTGTTTGCAGTAAGTGGACAAGCCGCCATTAGTAGGGCAAACTGCATCGCAGGAAAGCTAGCTTTACAATTAGTGAAAAGGGTCTGGAACTATGTTTTCCTGCCCAAGCAGTGGCTTGCTTACACCCCGTAGCTTTGGCAGTGCTGAATGGTAGTGGTGAGATGGAGTATAGTTGCAAATGCATACAGCATACAGCCATGCTCAGGTCATTCCCATCGGCATTGCTATACCTGTGTCACAGGGGCCCCTTTGAAAGGCCATCCAGTCAATGGCCATCGAAACGCCACAACTCTATCGACTCGATGGAGTTGTTGCGCTGCTACATGGCAGCAACGGCAGTTTTGAATGGCCGTTGAGTGGTTAAGGTGTTTCCTGCAAAAATTATGTGGCGCTGCGGATCCTTATCATCGTATTCCCATCACCTAAAGTTAAATAATATAAGTTCACTTAAGAACTTAAATACTTCTGTTGATGTTGTCTAAATATTTCAATACAGTCTTTATTCGTAGTTATGAATGTATATTTAGCTTTTAAGTTGTTGAGCAGTGGAACTGTGGCGAGCGATACACAGCGAGACAGCACGCTGAAGACAGGCACGTACGTGGCTGTTGTCGAGAGTATGTGCAGTTCGCACATTTAAAGTGGCAAAAATACTGTATTAAATAATTCACAACACTCACTTATAGTGCTTTTAAAGCATACTGGTTACCGTATATTCCTTTTTTTCTAATCGTGTGTATGAGCACACTGTGATTGAGAGGGCACGTTCGCGCTGTTTCCACTTCCGTCACTCAATGGACATCGAAGTGTCAACAGAGTGTTGGGGTGCTCCGTAGACTCGATAAACTATTGACTCAATGGCCTTCGAAACCGCCCGTGTGACAGCTTGTGTTTGACAGTTGAGTCAATAGACCATCGGTTCGATGGCCTTCCAAACGCCCGTGTGACACGGGTATTAGCCACTTCACGTGAATGTGTCGTGTGAGCATGTCGTGCACAGTAGTAATTCATAAATAAAGGATGAAGCATACCTTTTCCGACTCTGATTGGGCCATGTTCATAGAGACGACGCTCTGGACAAACTCCGCTGCACCAAGGGGTCGCTGCATGACACCAAGGCTGAGCTCAAACTTACTTGATGCACATGCAAAACCCATTTATTAAGGGGAGACCCTGCTTCAGAAACATGATTTTTTTGCATTTGCGCATTATAAAACATTCACATTATAAAACATCGCATTGTAAAACATTCAGAGCTTATGTATTCTTATGTGCCGATTTCCAACATGCAATTATAGTTTGAAAAGAACATGTAATTTTGTAACTATTAAATAGCTTTTGTATTGTTAGGAGCAAGCTTTATATCAAGAACTGTGAGAGCTATAAAGCGAATCAGCATGTCAGTGACCTGGAATGAGTACTGCAACCCATTTGAACAAAAGTTATGGTGCGTTGAACATTTGCAAGTGAACAATGTGAAGTTCTGTCCAACTGGAGTCAAGCTGGGAATGTTCAACATACCATAACTTATGTTCAAATGGGCCTAGAACATCCATTCTTGGTTTACTACATGCAGTACTCATTCCAGGTCATTGCAATATGCTGATTTGCTTTATAACTCTCACACTTCAGAAACAAATCTTGCTCCCAACAATATACACGAAATATTTGATATTTCATAAACAGCAAATGGTACTAGACGCATTATTGCATATTTGAAATCAGGACATAAAAATACCTTAGCTGTGAAAGTTTCATAAAAATGCACTCAAAAATGAAGAAATACCGTATTTACACGAATGTAAGTCGACTCCAATGTAGGTCGACCCCCCCCAAAAATCGCTCGGCAAAAAAAAAAAAAAAAAATGCTCTAGTTTTGGTTTCGCTTCTAAGTCGACCCCCCAACATTGGATTGTCAAATTTGAAAAAATGGGTCGACCTACATTCGTGTAAATACGGTATGTATCTCAAGCGGAGTATCCCTTTGGCATTACACAAACATTTTTAATGGCACTTCACTGGCAAACCCCCAAATTGGTCAAATCCCCCAAGAGTTTGACAAAGCTACATACATCACGAAGAAAGCACTGAGAAATAAATTCACCAGCCACTCCCCTGTGCAATGGTGGATGACCTAGCGAAGCAGTGTGGCACAGTGTACAGAGGTGACACATAATTTTGATGAAGGAAAGAAGTGTGAACTTAAGGGCTCGTTTGCTTTGTTAAACACAGTATTAATGAGAACTAACAGACAATGATGCCAAGGAAAGTATAGGGGATGTTATTCGAAGTAATTGTAATGTAAATGTGAAGAAAGAAAAGTGGACGAAACGATAACTTGACACCGGCAAGGACCGAACCTGAGACCTTCGAATAATAGGTCGCAGGTTCGGTCCCTGCCGGTGGCAAGTTAGCTTTTCGTCCACTTTTTTTCTTCACATTTACATTAAATTACTTCGAATAACATCCCCTATACTTTCCTTGGCATCACTGTCTGTTAGTTCTCAATAATAATTTTGATGAAACGTGCAAATAGCACAAAATGTTTTAATGAAGCATATACTCCTTTGAAGCATCTCCACCTCAATTTGCTGGGCCAAAAGAGCAATGCAAAGGTTAGCTAGTTTGTTTATTGACTTATTCATTGGTTGATTAATTTATTTCACTTATTCATATATTAGTTAAAGACATTCATTTATAATTTTCTATTTTAGCATTTGCTCCTTTAAAGCACCTCTGCCTGTATTTGTGAGGGTCAGAAGTGCAGCATGTAGGTCACTTTATTTATTTATTTATTTATTTATTTATTTATTTATTTATTTACACATTTTATTATACATTTATTTGCTCATATATATGCTTGACAGGCAGAATTCGTTCACAGCCAGTTGTACAAACATACCAGCGGGACCGTTACAGGGGCTGCACTATCAGCCACAGTGACCGAACTCGTCATGGAGGGCATTGAAAAATTAGCCCTTTCCGCGTTCAACCCCAAACCTAGATTATCTGTGCGCTATGTGGACAATTGTTTCTGTGTAGTGAGGTCTGCCGGAATTGAGAACTTCCTTGCCCACTTGAACTCCATAAAACCACATAGAGTTCATGGCTGAAATGGAAAATTGTTCGCCTCTCTCGATCCTAGATGTACTAGTGAGAAGACAACGACAGAACCTACCCTTTATTTGTTTTCAGAAGGTCAACACACATGGGACACTACTTTCACCTCAGTTACCACCAACCTAACTGCCACAAGCTTTCCGTGGTCCAAAGCTTTGCCAACAGGGCCGAAAGGATCTTGTCACCACAGCTGCTGGAGGAGAAAAGGTAGAGAGTAATCCATGCCCTCGGTACTAAAAGCTACACAAATGCATTTATCCGCCAAGCCCTCTGCCAAAGAAAATAAGGGGAAAAAACAGGACATCTGGGACTCCGCAACAAGGCTGTGTGCTGATTCCCATACATCACAGGTGCCAGTGAGGCCCATTTACTCAGGAAGGCAAGGGTCGACATCGCCCATAAGCCATCCACCACCATCGGTGGCTTCCCTCGGCCCACAGGACATGCAGGCCATGGTGTACAAGCTCACACACGCCGACTGCCCTGCTCCATACTTTGGAGAAACTAAGAACTTTCGGGAAAGAATTTGGCAACACAAGAATGACCTTCGTCAACTAAGCAGTGAATGCAGCGCAGTGGTACAGCACTGCAAGCAGTTTGACGACCAGATTAGTCCAGACGGTGCCGCGGTAATGAAAAAAGACAGTGACCTTTGACGGCAGCTCCTCCCGGAATCTTCGCATATACTGCAGCCGGTGGTAAAAAAAGACTGAAGGACCCTTCGTAAATTCCAAAGTGTGTTCAGCGAACGCCTGGGCCCTTTGAGACGAGGTCGCTCAGAATGGAATGTGATGCGCGAGTCTCCCTTCTTGCATGACTGGACACGCTGCTGCACAGCGACGCTACGCAAGCAAAGCGCGAGCGCTGTGGAGTCCAACGCGAGGCACGACCAACGCGACCAGCGTCCGTTGGCGCGCCCCAGCGGCCACCTGGCACCATGCCAGGGCACGAACGGAGGGACGGACGGACGGACAGATGGACGTAAGCATGAGACATTAAAGGCTTTTGCCTTAATATCAACTGGACCATGAATCGAAGTCCAACAAGACACTCCAAATTCTTAAATAACTGCCGATAGTTATAAAACCCATATCAGGTATGTCCCAATGGAAAGCAATTGGAGAAAATAGCGTAACTGTGTATTTAATCAAAGATGGAGGACATTTCATATTACAAAAACTTGCAACGCTGTAATCAATGCCTCAGAATACCAAAAGGGCCAGTGAGCTGGGAAAATGCCAACATTATATTAATGCACAAGAAGGGAGATGTTACAGATGTCAAGAATTACAAACTGATCCACTTACTTTCAGTATCATACAAAATACACTCAAACCTCTTTATAACGAAGTTGCATCTTACACAAAAATAAGTTCGTTATATCCGAAAATTCGTTATAAAGGTATATTCCTAACACTATACCTGTTGCAAGAGTATTATTCATTTACTTCGTTATAACCGATATTTCGTTATATCCGGGTTCGTTATATCGAGGTTTGAGTGTACTTACGAATGTAATTTCAAACAGGATAACAGAAGCACTAGACTCCAACCAACATAGAGAGCAAGCCAGCTTTAGGAAGCGGCCCTCTACAAATGATCAGAGCCATGTGATCAATCAGGTAGTAGAAAAATCTGCAAGTACAACAAACCTCTTTATACACCTTTTATAGACTACAAAAAAAAATTCCACGCAGTAGAGCTATCAGCAATCATGGAGGCATTATGTCACCAAGGAGTACTTGGAACATACAGTAGACTCTTAACGGATATCTCTTAAATGGAACTGCTGCTTAAACAGAACAACTGCCTCTAATATGATTGGTTTCGTACCTAAACACTGCAAACCTGTCATTTCTCAGCAAACGAAACTGCTGTTAAACAGAACACATTTTTCTTGTTCCTTCAGGTTTCATTTAAAAGAATCTACTGTATACAAGTACCCTAGAGCTCACATTAGGCCTGATGCAGCCCTGATATAGCCCTGATGTGAGCATAGCAGACTTCTTCCTGTTCCCAAAGCTCAAGAGAAGCTGGAAAGGTTACACTTCCGAAGGGGGTTCCGCCATACAACGAGCTGTCACAAATTCTCTGAAAGCGGTTGTAGCAGCGGACTTTCAGGAAGCCTTTGCAGCATGTGAATCACAATATGAAGCAACATATCGACACCCAAGGAAAACTATTTTGAAGAATATTAATAATATGTATCGACTGAATCAATAACTTTGTTTTACCAGACCCAATGTCATTACTTTACGGACAGACCCAGTACATTGAACTTGCAAAAAAAACACAAATTAGTTTGATATACTGTATAATTCAATATGAAGCTTTTTTAAAAGTTTTACTATACTTTCACTGTACAACTTGGCTCCCCGACACTGCTTCAGGGTAATGCAAGAAAGCCAATTTCATAATAATGCACAGCATTTTTTTTTTTTTTTTCAGGGTTTTTCAGGTAGGGGGTGCAGGCTATACACCGGAAAATATGATGTCAACGTAAACAGTGCTTCAATGTCTGCCTACGCAGCTGGGTGTACTTGTCAGGCCCTTGTAGTTCGCCTTGGCGCTTATGCCGGCCTCGTTTGTACTCAGTGCACTTTTTGGGATGCAGTACACAGCGGTGCCATTCTTTCCCACATTTCACTGCGTTCATTATTGCCAGCGTTACGGGGAACAGCATGTTCTTCCGTTTTCAGGGCGTTAACAAAGGACGCGGACAAGCGACTAGTGATGCCTGCGATGAGCCGACGGGCGCAACAGCATCAGATCAGAAGAAAGCGTGCGATGGCAAGCAGCAGTTCCTACTTGCTCTACACGGTGCCCTTCCCATTAACATCACTCACTCACCCACACGCACGCGAGAGACTCCGTCTGCATGCGGAAAAGACAACCTGGCGTGTTTCCCGCTTGCCAATGTTCGACGCATGGAGTGTTCCGACTACATTTGTTCGATGCACCCGTGGATCTTCCTATGCATTGAAGTTAAATCATTGTTGTGTTCGAAAATAGGTCAATATAAAGGATAATTCCATTTATCCGAGTTCGAAATGGTCAAGTTTGACTGTAGTGTTTCTTAGCAATGATGGTGACAAAGTGCAAAAAATAATCCATGACTTAAACCCAGAAAGTACTAAAGCAGGGCTAAATATGATTACGCTAAAGAAAACGGTATTGATCAATAACCTGGGAAAAGAAAAAGCATTTGCAAGTGACCCTCAGAGTCTGTACAACAGGTCAACTACTAACAGGGGGGACCTACTCATGAAAACAAAATCCACCAAAGAGTGAGGATGCACGGCAGGCGTTATCATATGCTCACAGGCAAACTGCCACTATCCCTAAAATGAAAAGTATGAAATAATTGCATACTTCCAGATTTAACATATTCGGCTGATACTTGGAGGATAACAATGAAAATAAAGAAACATTTATGGACTATGCAGCCCACAATAGAACAAAAATTCACAGGTGTAACAGACATATCGGAAGACAGTGGAATGGGTCAGACAACAAACAGTTGTAGCTGATATTCTAGTAGCTATCAGGTCATAGAAGTAGACTTGGGCTGGCCACATATTGTGTCTAACAGACAACCGGTGGTCAGTAACACCAACAGAATGAATACCAAGGGGCGGAAATCGCAGTCGAAGACGGCAGTGAGTTAGATGGCGTGACCAAATGAACAAGTTCCCAGGCAGAAAATGTAATACAAGATAGAGTTAAATAGAGATCATTGGGAGAGACCTTCATTCTGACGTAGACACAAAAAAAAGCCGATGATGAAATAAGACAGGGATCAATTTCTCAGTACGGTTGTTGCTTTTTAATGTGCTGCCTATATTCCTGTTTTTTTTTTTTCACATGATTTTGCATAGGTGTTTGAAACACCAGATCAAAAGAGCAGAGATGTGCGACTGCAACACTACAGTCACAAGGGCACTTGGCGGCACACTGCCCATGATGTGGTTGCAAGCCTATGTTTAGCAACACCAAGGTGTTGGATTGCTGCATGCCTAAAAAAAGGGGAGAAATCTTACAAGGCTTACTTCATGCTAAAAAACGGCCCAACCAGCCACGTCAGCCCTCCTTTTGTCAGGCAGGACCGAACCCGCTATTAATTTCATAGACAAGCATCACATCAACCCACACGTCTTGCTTTTAATCTTCGATTTCTGCAGTTCACCTTCATTTAATCTTTATTACCTGCCTTTAACCGTTTCGTTTGCGTGTGTCTATATATATATATATATATATATATATATATATATATATATATATATATATATATATATATATATATATATCACGTATGTTGCGAACAATAAGCAGATGTAGGCTTGCGCACAGATTCGTCCAATGTTTTCTTCTTTTTTGTCCTAATGTAACAGTACAGTACATCTGAAGAATGATGCCATACCAATTAGTCCCAGTTGAAGCCTTGCTGAGCTCAGTATCAACTGATGAGCCACAACAACAAATGGTATCAAAGCCTGAACACTGACCCCATGAGCAGAGAGCCAACGCGCTGCTTTTATGGCACACTCGGCTTGAATGACGGCCACCGGGGAGTACTTGGCGTAGTGGGCACAGCTCTCGCGCAGCTGCTCCCAGCCCTCGTCGACGGCGCCAGCCCGCTTCCCGTCCTCACCTCCAGCAGCTGAAACAGGCATGTGCTTGAAAACACTGAAAACAACTACTGTTCATGTAATCCGCATTGAAGCAACACAGCACCAAAACGTTTCAGGGCTTTTCTCGCACCTTGCTCTGACCATGCTGTGTCATCTAGCAACACTGCAGGTCCAATCATTGATGGTCCTTTTCCACTACAGAAAGCACCGTCAAGAAAGCAAGCAACCTTTTATTTTCTGGTGCAAGGGCCAAGTATTGCTATGAGCACAAAGTCAGTGTTAGAGTCGACAATGAAAGAATGATGTGACAGTGCAGATGTGACGTGGGTGTAGAAAGGCCCAGAAATAATCACTTTAACCTGCGTAAAAGCTACATGTCATAAAAGATATATAGTACGTAACTTATAAAATTACGGCTATAAAAAATCATGTTTGCTATGAAATGTCAATGTAGATAGCAAAAGCATGCTACAATACTTCGAAATATATCAGAACTAAAAATATGTAAGCTTCACTAGTGCCATTTTTCTTGTACAAAAGGAACTGAACGTTTTCATCCTTGTGCATGCCCTTTCTGTAGTCGTGGTTTTGGCATAAGGACCACTGTTATCATTCAGCATGCACCAACTAGCCCAACAGCAACTACTACTAGAGTACATCACTAAAAGAGTTTAGTGTGGAGTTGCTCTCCAATAATTGTTCAGCACCACGAATTCAAGGGACCCTGCAACACTTTTTGAGCACGATGAGCAATTGCTGCCGATCTGTTGTCAAGGCTCCCGGGAACATGCGAGCCAAACATGACAGCGCAGCACACGGCCTAAAATTTACGACGAATTCTCAAAGTCAGCAACAAATCGCTCCCTCTTCTGCCTACAAATGATGCCACATACCCACATTTCTGTGCCCCCCCGTCCACAGCGGTTGGCTGATGTGAGCATCCTTAGCTGCATAGTTATCGTGGGATGCCGCCCCCATGCCCCCCGCACGCTCGCGATCACAGTGAAGTAAAGTGCGCATCTGAAGGAAAAGAAAGTGCTCAAAGTCATGACAAAGGGATGCATCTTGGCCCCCTGGTCATCCCCCCTCCCTGCGTAGCTTTCAGTGCGCTCGCGGGCACGAAAGGAGAGCACTTGAAGCATGCAACAAAAATCTCACACTTGACAGATTTGAAAAATTTTTGTAGCATGTGATTTGTGAAGCACCATGCGCTAATAGTGAGGCTATTCTATTAGAAGTCAGAGAAGTGTTGCAGAGCTCCTTTAATGCCGGATGTGAGGGCATGTGCTGCTTGCACACCAGAAAAAAGTTATTGCTTCTTTTGCCTTTATTTCCCAACACACTGAAAACGGCTAGCCTCTCACCCCGTTTGCCAAAAAGAGGACCACCGGCCTAACAAGTGTGTGTGCCCTTATTTGCAGTGTTTAGGAATGAAAAGGCATTCGACAGCCCTTCGATGGTCCGCCCATCCAGCCAGCAAATTTCAGTTCCTTTTTCTTAAAATGGTCATGATCACTTGCTTAAAAAAAATTCGATATCTGCATAGAACATGCAGCACAGTCACAGCATAAGCTAGAGGAGCAGCCTCGCAGGCGCACATCAAAAACAATTTCAAGACGCTCTCTGCAAATACCGAGCCAGGAAAATGGGGGTGCAATGTGCACACACATATATAAATACAGTCAGCTGTGCGTTGTTTCAAAAAGCATTTCATCTTTACCGGCTGCATTTTATATATCATAACTGCATGACGATATAGAGCATGCTTGGAAGGGCACACCCCATTACACTACACTGGTCCATATGGGCACCATTGTTTGTCAATGTATGGGAGAAATCTTGCGCTTTGCCTTGAGTCTACAGCAACGACACAACACCACACTGGTGCGCTGCACAAAGCATAGCGCCGTCTCTCAAAGGATGCGGCAAATCTCACAGCAATACCCCTGCCTCCGCAATTAGTTCCAACTGCACGCCATTTACTTGCCAAATGCTGGTTTTTAAAAAACCACAGGTGTGGCACTGGCATTTCAAAGAGCAATTCTATGGTGCACCGTGCCTGCTGTTGGAATGTTACTATTAGGCTTGTGCGAATTGTGAATTTTAGGTTCACAGCAAATTCGAAGCGAAGAGTGATCTTGGTTGAATATGATCATAAAGTAAAGCGCAGCACTGAGGTGACAAGGACAGGACAGGAAGAACACACACGAGCGCTCGAATAATTTCAAATTGAATTCGAATAGTATATATCACATATTATAAAGAACAATGGGCATATTTGTCACGACCCAACCAACCTGCACAATATTTTTTAAAAATTGAAACAAGGCCTGTGCAAATGCCATCTAATCCATTCTTTTTGGTTCAAGGAAAGTGGAAACCACTTTCAGTAGTTGCAGGATTTGACTTTCGGTAGAATGCAAGTGATAACCTGTAAAATATGTTACATTTTAAATTTACTATACCTACAGCATATAAGCCGGTATAACAAGCTTTTAAACTTAAAATATGATGAATCGTTGGGAGGGTAATAAGATCATTTGACCTTGAAGTAGGGCTTCGTGGCAGTGCGGATTTCCCCTGGATAGGTGTTTTCACGGCTTCGCATTCCTTCACTGCAGTGAAACCACCTTTACAAAAAGTTACATGCGGCCCAATATACACCTGGATAAGTGCTTTCACGGCCTAGCACCCCTTCACTGCAGTGAAACCACCTTTACAGGGGGTTACATATACACTTATTCGTTCATTTCGAATACTTCGAAATTTTCGACAATTTAAATTCGAATCAAAGCGAATTCGAATACAGTAATATTCATTCGAATATTCCAAGCATTTGAATATTCGCACAAGCCTAGTTACTACTACAGAGAATGACAAAAAAACTTCAGCGTCCTAGAAGTTACAGCTTAAGTGATGGTGTGAACAAACACCTTAAGGGGGGGATGCGGGGCTGAAGGGTCAACTTTTGAACTGCTGCACCAATTTCGATGAAAACTTTAGAGATGGCTTACCTTCTTGTTATTATAACAATTTCAAATTTAGTAGAAGGAATACAAAAAACCTTATGGCTGTTATAATGATCAACCACGTATGCCAACTTAGGAAAGATGTACCAGTTGTTTATCATTGGATGCTTTCTAGATAGTTTGTATTGCAGGATAACATGAATCACATATTTTTTATGACGTTTCTGTAAAAATTTCATCATTCTAAAAGCGAAGATCATTTTTTTTGTCACTGCATGTCAGATATGATTTTTTTCTTGTGTTAGAAAATACTTAGGGATCAGAAAAGTGCCTTATCTTGTTCCTGACTAAATTTCAGTCTAGAACAATCTTGTAAGCAGCTACTAGCGAAGCAGTTTGGAAATGGTAGTTTTCCTTAACAGGTTTAGTTCTCTCAAAAAGGGCAAGCTGAGAAAAATGAGTTCAAATATTTAACGAGTCATTTATTTTGGTGGTCAAAATAAATTAATCAATGCGACATGCTGCATAGATAGGGCCTTTCTCATCAACACAACGCTGTTCTGTGGCCAATTGGATCCAATCGTGCTCATTTTTTTCGCAGCCTTCGAGCTGTGGATGTTGGTCACAAAACGGACCACCCGCTGACCGCAACGAACTCGCAGGAGAGAGAACCGACAAGCCTAGCAGCCCACAAACACAACAGCAGTAACTCAGAATTGGCACGAAAATAGCTGGGGATGGTCACGTGATACGTTTCCACCAATGAGTGCTTCAGTTCCGGTTTGCCAGTGACATTCCTTTTGCCGCGGCTAAAAATGTGCATTTTTAATTTATTTGTTTGCTCTCTCTCGAATGACTAAAAGGCATGAAAAACAAACATTCTAACGCAAGTATTCACTTCGTGTTTGGCTTCTTTCCCGCTTTGCAGCGGCATCTCCAAAAGGGTGTCTCAGAGACGCTTTCGACAGCAAATGCGCACCACCATCTCGTGAAAACCAACTTGGTGAGCATGTTGATATAATGAACCAGCAATTCAAAGCCACTCAATTTTGAAAATGGATATTTTTCACGAAAATTGTTTTTTTAACCCCACATCCCCCTTTAAAGAATTCAGAAGTTATATTTTGTGTAATTCGTTTGGGTTGTAATTAGTGCATGTAATGCGGTTCTGAACCAAGGTTGGCAGCCAAAAACCGCATTCTTTAAACCTTTGGCTGGTTGCCTGGATGTTTCTCTTTGTTCTCACAACCACGCCTGGATAACGACTCTGGCTTTCGGTTCGAGACCACTTGAAGGTTGTTTGACAACAGGAGCTAGAAGCAGTTTATGCCTAAAAACAATTTTTTTCGCATTAGTAAATTACAATTTCCCTTTACCACAAGCACCAGTCTTACGATCGGCGGACATTTGGTAAGCAGCAAAACGTGAAAAAAGAAAATGCAGGTAATGACGCCACCTCATGGAATTAGAGGGTTTGTGCTAGAGCCTACACACAGTAATCGTTTAAGCGCAAAAAATGCTTAGGTTTTGTTCTTAGGGCCCCGAAGTCTGAACATACCAAGCTTCAGAAATCTTTATGGAACGATTCAGGCTAAAATACGTCACACTGACGTTCACGTACCATAGCTTTGGTGCAAAATAAAAAATTAAACATTGACCGTCTTTGCCTCTTGGTAATAACAACCCAATGATGTAGACATTAATGACGATACAGTTCTGAAAGAATAATTTGTCTGTCTAAACTGATTCTTTGTTTCACTTTAGTGTGCCTTTAACCAGGACAAATTCAGGAATAAATTTTCGTTTCTTTCATGGCGATGTTCCTTTCCCACACGATCCTAATTCTACAATACTGGCTGGTGTGAACCTGGTGAGAAAAAAGAAAGGAGTGAGGCACCTGCGGCCACAGTCCCTTCGAGGGTAGCGGCCAGCCAGAGCCAGTCGGGCACCCCTCGCAGCAGCTCCTGGGCCTCGGTGTACAGGGCATGTGCCTCCCGGGCCAGACCCAGCTGCAGGCTCAGGTCACCCAGGTGCTTGCGCTGGCGGCCCCCCACACCGACGACGAAACTGCCTGCATCACATCGATGGCTAACCTCGTTAATAATACGTACCCGTTTTGAGCGTACCAACGGTTAAAACTAGAGCTGTGCGAACAGCAAAATTCTGGGTGCGAAGCAAATTCAAATATTAAAGTTTGAGTGCGAATCGAATCGAATATTAGGGGCGAAGCTCCTCTAGCTGGGGCTATGTACAGTCGCGGCCACTGTTAGATGCAACACTCGAATGAGCACCTTTCTTATTGCTGGCCCCCCTAACTGCAAGTGGATGGGGAAACATTGAACGTGTGCTTTACTAGTTTGTCGGAAAGAGTCTGAGCTGTCAACCACCAGTAGCCTTATACAAATCTAAGCCCTTGTTTTTATGCAAGAAAATGAAATCTAGACATGCTCTGCGTGCAAGTGTTGCATCTAACAGTGGCCGCGACTGTACCTGGCGCCGTGTACACTAGATGGCGATGATGATGACACTGATGACGACGAAGAATAAGCGCGTTCCAGACCACACATTCTCTTTCTGCCATCACGGTACAGCACATGGAATGTATGCACTATACGTCATAACGATAATGATGACACTGATGACGATGAAGAATAAGCACGTTCCAGACCACACATTCTCTAGGGGCGAAGCCTAGAGGCGCAGCTGTGCTATAATTCAAAAGGCGCCCGCTAGATGGCGCGCCGGGAGCTCAGTCAGCGAACATCTCCACGCAGCTACTCATCATGAGCACCCCAGAGGCAAAAGCAGCGGCACAGCGGGCTCACAATGCTCGCAATCTCCAACGTGCTCATCGGAGATTTCAACATGGACATCATGGCTGACGACTGGCTAGTCCCACACATGATGTCCCGTTACGATCTCTGGTGCAGCTCGTACGGCTGTAAGCATCCCACCACCATCAGAGGGACCTGTATCGACATTGCCTTCTCCAACTTTACATTGCATCCTATAATTCAAGATCCCCTCGCCACGTACTTCACTGACCCCAAAGCTGTAATCTTCAAAGGGAAACGGGTCCCAGAGCTCATTGGGAACAACCCTTCTTTAAGCGTTGGAGCTTCGCCCCACTCATCAGCATTCACTTCGTGGAGATGGCATGGATTTTTTTCACATAGTTATCGAATATTTGTTTAATATGTTTCCAATACTTCGAAGTGAAATTACATACCAAAGGTTGCAGAGGATTTCTAAGCACATTCTTATGAGATAGGAACATGTAAGCGTTTATTTTGGCTAGGTTAGTGAAGTGCTGGCGGGATGGTGTTCCCTAGTTGTTTTATCAAGGATGAGGCAATGCAGAGACTGAAGTGTATTTATTTACATGATTTGGTGCAACCAACATGGTGTCGACAACACTTTACGCGTGAAAGGAAAAGACACTATTTCCTCCTCCACCTTTTCAACTTTTGCGGAGGCCCAACTGATTTGGCGGACAAGGGCGTGCTCCCTTCAAATTCGGTCTTGATAATCTGCCCCATAGACGTCAATGTATAATAACATCTGAAATTTCGAATGCTGAAGATCTTCGTCCGATTTTTTCCGACTTTCTGGTCGGAAACGGCATTAATTAAAGCTCCCACCTCTGCCGCGTAGGTTCGAACCATCACTTTCATGAGTCAGTCCACTTACGACCGTAGCGGAGCCCTGAAGCCAGCTTTGCCGCACAGTGTCATGCGGTGAAGCATATTAAAAATATGAAGGGGCCACTGTAATGATGCAGTGCATCTTCAGGTTGGAACCAGCGTTTTCTTGTGTCTATACATTTGCGACTGTAGCAGAGTCTGAATGGCAGCTTCACCGCAATGTGATGGTGTGATGAGGAGAAGCATATTGCCACTTGCGTTTCTTGTTTCAATTTTGCTGTATTCGGTTTACACCCACAAAGACTGTCAGCAATGCTCAACGCAGACCGCGCCTCAGTGTTCAAGAAGCTTTGCGATCGTAGAAGATCGTTTTGTTAAGATTGTGTGCAGGATGCGGACAGTCAAGCTTATTCCGGAGCTTGCACGACCACCAGTGATAAGGCTGGAAGGTTCGATGCGTGATGCATAGACTAGAGCTGTGCACGGGCCTAATTTTCAAGCCCGAGCCCGGCCCGGGCCCATTGACTGCGTCGCAGGCCCGCCCGAGCCCGACGCCAAAAGGCTTCGAGCCCGTCCGGCCCGGCCCGACGTACAAAAACACAAATACGGGCCCGGTCCGGCCCGACACTATGAAAGTTTGCTGCGGAGACAAGATATCACTTTTTGAGCATGTTGAATTTTATTCAACAAATCAAAGTTAAAGGGACTGTCTACCGCTCGGAAAAATTTTTCTGATTGCGGCGAAAATGAGAAGATCGTTCATCACATCGGCGACAATGAGCATGCTTTTGTTCCACAAAAAAAGAATTATAATTTTAATTTGACGTCGAAAGTCGACAAAGAATGACCGCTAGCGTCACCAAACAGCGATGTGGTTCAATCTATTGGTCGGACAAGAAATCCTCGCAGGTAGACTCGTTTTGCTTAAAAACAAACATGTGTAACTTGAAATTGTATTTTACGCACTTGAGGCAGCTTTAGGTTGCGCCAAAGAGTAATTATTGCTTTTTTCCTCACGCGTTCAAAGAGGCGCTCGGTGGCGCTGCCGGCGGCGCGTTCGCCTGCCTGTATACCTGCCTGCCTATGGCAGCGAAACGCGAGCACTGCGTCCGGCACCGCTCATAAGAAAAAAAAAAATTGTCTTCGGCGAATAGCAGCGTGACTGACTTCAGGGAATTTTCGAACCATGCCCGTGAGTCCAACGTAATCTAGTAACGTAGCACGAGTCCTCATCAGTAAAGTGCACACCATTCACCAAGTGCTACATTGAAGAAGATTTTGCCATCACGTTCCGCTTCACCAGGGCGTCCATGCTGGCTCTCATATCGCATATACAACACAGAACACATAAACATAACTGAAAGACAGCAGGAACCTTCTGTTGTTTTGTGAAGCACTCCTCATGTTCATTTTAGTAGCGCGGCTGGCATGAGTGGAACCACTACAGTTCGTTTCACAACCCCGGCGTACCAGTGTTGCCTGAACAGACCAACTTTTCCGCTCGACCGTGGTGGTTTGTCAGGCAGACTGAACAAAGCAGGAGAAACCGTGGTAATAATACTTTATCTGACAATATGTGTGCTTAAACGACCACTACGGTATTTGTTTTATTATTAAAAAAAAATTGATGAGGTCTGCAAAAAGAGCGCGCGGTTTCAGTTTGCGACTTTCACCGGCACTACAGTCGTCATCGCCTCCACCAACCAGTGTTGTGGGCATTCATCCCACCAATGGAAGAGGACCGAATGCAGATCGCAAAATTCTGTTTTAAAAATTTCTACTCACTTTCCAGAGGAACCGCTGCAAGGTTCGGCACTTCAGACGGTACGCTTTTTATTGCGATACAAAACATAAAAGTGATGAATGACGGTAGACAGTCCCTTTAAACATATGCAAACGACATTTGTTAATGTGTATACACAGATTACAAGTTCTGTAAAAATAACAAGCTGCACAGTGATTCGGACTTTAGTGAAGTGCGGTGGATCACATATCCTGTCGAACTGAAGCAGTGGCGTAGCCAAGGGGGGCGGGGGGGGGGGTTCAGCCCCCCCCCCCTTGAAATTTTTCAATTTTGCTTGCGTATATATACAGGGACACATACAACCGCACGCACGAACACACATAAAGTATGGTTGAACCCCCCCGAAAAAAATTTCTGGCTACGCTCCTGAACTGAAGTTCCGTTCGCTGCTCGCACTGGTAGCCGGAATCGCAAATATCTTTTTCACAAGCATAAAAAGCTTAGAATAAATAGACTCCTTGTTCTTCCAGCAGTTTATTATCTATGATGCAGGACAGGAGGATGATTGTATAGATAAATAATCACAAAGGTGATCTGTGTGCTCATTGCTAAGTGCTAGAAAACAATTCCGGCATAACGTCTATATTTTTTGGTTTGATGCGGGCTTTGCACCTGGCCCAGCCCACCCGATGCCCGAGATGAGTAGCCCGAGCCCGGCCCGGGCCCGAGTTGGGAAGACGTCCGCATACCCAAGCCCGGCCCGCGGGCCGGGCCAGGCTCGGGTTTTCGGGCTACCCGGAGCCCGTGCACAGCTCTAGCATAGACAACTGCACGTTCCAACGATGATCAGTTTTATTGACGGCCGACTTCGCCGCTATCAGTGCCACTGTGTATTGCTGTGGTCTGACCTTCCTTTTCCCGGCCACAAGTTTGGCCAAATAAAGAGTTTCATCTTCGACACGCCGATTGCTGCCTTTGTCAACGTCACGACCCCATGACAATATTAAAAATCTGAAGGGGCCACTGCCAATTGGACTTTGATTGTATTTGTCTTCAGGAAGTTCGAATACTTCGAACAGTATAAAATTCCGGCGCGAATCGAATCGAATAGCGAACACTATTCGAAATATATTCGAAACTTCGAATATTTCCACACCCCTAGCTAAAACATAGTTTCGACTGATTCCTGACCGAGTCTCACAGGGCCCAAAGCATCCGCCGACCGCTTAAGCCATAGTGGTTCGTCCTATGCCTACCGGTTAGTGCGTACCCTGTGTACCGCAGTAACTTTTTCAGCGAAAGCTGTTATGAGATCACAACAAGGGTCGTTTCTGCGCCGTATTTGTCCGCCGCCGCCGCCGCCGGTGTCCGTAACCAATATCGCACGAAATAAGAAAAAAACTAAATGAAAAACACCCATGACAGAACGGGAATCGAACCCAGGTCCTCTGCGTGGCAGCCCAGCACTCTACCACTGAGCTACGCTGTTGCTTAAAACTGCGGTGCAAAGTGACCCTATGCAGGCTTCATGTCGGGTAAGGAATCGCGTTAACGTGTGTTGTAAAGCGTTTTAGAGCCGTAAAGTAAGAACCAGGCGTCACACAATGCGAATTGCGTAACGAGTGGGTCGTTCAATGCTCCAACCAATTACAAAAGCCTGAGGCATAATTCTTCATCGTCGTCAGCCACAGCATCAACAAAGTGCACATAATGCGTTACAGGAGTGTAGCGGGTACCGCGCTTTTCCGAAGAATGAAGAAAAATGGCATAGAAAAATGGCCCCACTAAACAAAAATTATGACGATTTATGGTGTAGCGGGTACCATGCAAGTGAGCTTGTAGTAGTTGCCCCAAGAGTGTTTAAAAAAGGCTCTAGGAAGGCCGCTCTCCCAGCTTTCGCTGTGGCTGTGCTGCGTGTCCCGCGCAGGCCTGGCGGTTTTTTGTTCCATAAAATTTCACTGCGCCGCTGAACTTGCCAATGCCACAATGTTCCGTGAAAGGTCTTCCATTTTTTCGAGAACTGGGAAGATCACGGTCAATCAATGATTCCTACTTCTGCGCGATCGCACTGATGCCTTTGCGGGTAATCATGGGGGAAGTACAAAGGAAAGGTGGTCATCGACAAACGCGCCAGTATGGCTTATAGCTGGCAAACTTATCACAATCAGCATCTGCAGCTATCTCCTCAGGCACTCGTGCAGCGTAGCACTGCTTTAAGCCTGCTGCACACTTTTAATAGGTGACAATCCGAACGCGCTCGACCTCCGATCGCTGTCGCCTCATTGGGCGAGAACGCGTTCAAGTGTCTACCACTCTTTATAAACAAAAGCAGCTCACTGTTGCCAAGTTAAGCGATGCTGGTCACGGGCGCCAATAAACCTCACTGCGTTGATGCTACCACACTAAACACACACATACGGCGCAGCAAGCGCAGCACTGTTGTAACCATACAGCACGCTTTTATTAGGCCACAACCTAAACATGCCTCTGTCCACTGTCAGGACTGCTAGAGCATCGCAGATGCGCATCGCTTGTAGTAAGCCCGTCGTCAAGCTACTTGCTGCACCTGTGCACGATTGTGGTTAAAGCAGCACAAGAAACAGGGACGAAGCAGACAGACCAAGCGCTTACTCGCAACTGAGAAGTTTATTAGATGAAACATTAAAAAAAAAAGTGAACTCAAACGAACTGCGCAGTCACCGCCACGAAGGAAACATGCCAACTTGTAAAAAGCAAGAAAGTTCAATAAACAAATTTAACATCTTAACATCAGAAAGGTAACAAACAGGTATGACAGCATATCTTTAAAAACCTTCAAAAGCCAAGAAACCAAAAAGTGTCTAAGTGTTTTTTGGCTTTTCCGACATAAATAACGAGTGGCGCTTGGATCAGATGCACTTCTAGCCAAGGGGTGCCACCACGTGCTGGCGACGCACTCCATACTCTTGTAACGTACTTCACATCATAACAGGAGAGAGTGATCGCGTCTGATCACGCATGTTCATGGTCACGACGCGTGCTAAGGTTAATTCTTTTCCATGTGCCAATGTGCCATCCCTCCCTGTGTAGCTTCCTGTGTGCTCGTCAAGACGGAAGAAAGAGCTTAAAGCGCAGGACAAATTCTTGAAACTCTGCTCGTTCCTGACAGATTCGAGAAATTATTGCGGCAATCGATTCGTGAGACAATGAACTCCAATACTGAGGTCATTCAATGATTGCTTGAAGATGTGGCTACCAAAGGTCAGCTGAGCACGATGATTTGTACTGCTCGCACAGAAGACTTGACGAGCTCTTCCACTGAAACGAGCATTTCACGGTGCCGCGATCAAGCTACCCTGATACATTTTGCCAAGGTCTCTTTAGCTTTGACAGATGGCTCCATAGAAAATTTTAAAACACGCTCAAAGCATGCATTTCGGTTGAGAAACAACTTCACTTTTGCAACCAGAATTAAAAATGGCATCCTCTCGTGTCTGTGTGCACGCACGTACCGGCAACAACTGTGCTAAACAAAAAACAATAACAAAAAATTAAATAAAATTGTGGCGAAAGGGCATGTAGGGAAGGGTGTTTCAGCTCCACTAAAGTGAAACCTGGGGTGGGGCGAAGTATGCAGTGTTCACCGGTCTAAAACAGACCCGCAGTCCACTTTTAGTTGATGTGCACGCTGTGAATCTTCATTGTTCAACTACGCACAAGAGAAATCTCCCACCAGCACTACATTGCAGATCCAGTGCATATAATATATATATTAGGGGTGTGCGAATATCAAAATTTTCGAATACGAATCGAATATGAATACATAGCTTCGAATACGAATCGAATATCGAATAATCAAGAGACGCGATTTTTTCGACCCGTAATCTTTTACTTTACCATATATTTATGTTGAAAACGGTTCACTTGTTTAGTGCACAAAAAGATGTCACCATCTGGACCAGCTAGGAAGCATGTGACTGTAATGGTTGAGCTTGTGACTGTGATGTCTTGGGTTGAATTCACGTGTTGAACAAACTTTTTCTGTCTTTGTTTTTATGTGGTAACACTTTAATAAAAAAAAAAATCTCTTGTAGCTGCCATGATTAGTGAGTACGAGGCCGCTGGTTTGATACCTGCCATGACAGCCGTATTCTGATTAGGTGAAATGTAACAGTTAACGCCCGTGTAAGTGATTATTAAAGCGCCCCAGGTGGTCACAATTCATCCTGGTTCCCACACCATCAGTTTTAGCTCGTACGACCAAAAGATTTTATCGTTTTCGTTTTAATTTTCGCCCCCCTATTCTCACCGGTCGAGCGACGAAGGCAAACAGGAGAGGCAAACAGGAGTACTTGGGGCGTCTTTCGAACACACAGCGATACTCGTTATCTGGCTTGCTTTCGTTCCCTTTCTCGAGAAATGCGCGCTCGCCGTTTTCCGATCGAGTGCTCCGTCACGCCGATAGCCGCACGATCGTGACCAAGAAGTACCGGGCGCGCGGTGATAACGCGAAGAAGGCACGCGAGATAGATGATTAGTGATGTGTGACAGAAAGACGCCCCAAATATGCCTTTTTGTTAACGGAGCCACAAGGACACAACTCGCGGCGGCGAGGGTACTATTTTGCCGCATTGCGACCGCCTTCGGCGCGCTGGCTGCCGACGGCAGTGAACTGACGTTAAAAACACAGCGAGATCGCAGCAACGGTGTAACGGAAGATTGATTGCAGAAGACGCTGCCGCGAAAGTTTGATGCGCGTACGGCGGATTCCCAAAAGCGCTGTCGGGAACGCAGCGGTACTACGCATTAACTGCCTCAAATCTCCGTCCGTCGCCTTACGTGCGCCGCCGTTAGCAACAGAAAAATATATGTGATGACGCCATTGTAACGTTACCGAAAGTGCATGGCCTTTTCTTTGTTTGCCATTGCGCGGAAAAACACTTGAGCTTTTTCGCATGACCATGCGCTACCATCAAATCATTTCGGAACTATGTACATGCTGAAGTAGCGGCACAGCTGACGGACGACTCGTCAGGCTTTCTTCGACGCGTGCGCGTACGTTTTTACGGCGACCCATTAGCGAAAACTGGTGCAGCTACACATGAAACGCGTTACCTGCTGTATCGCACGTCGAGCTGAGCGTCCCCAGCTAGTTGCGTGCAGTGCGTCGCTTCTCACTCCGTAGGCGCCGCTCGCTGTAACGTACGCGCGCATTAGCCCTTGCGTAGTGACTTTTTTCTTCGTGCTCGCTCAGCACCGAACCGTGCAAAAGGTGCAATGAGTATTCTGTCGGGCCAATGCGGTCTCGGCTAGTTGCCTTCATTGCTACGAGCGATATGCACTTTATTGAGGCGGTTCCGCGCACAAGGGCGCGGCAGTGAACGGCGTGTTAGATACAAGTACGCTTACACGAGCGGTAACAGCGCTAAACCGCAAAGCCACACGTACCGCCGAGGAGGCAGTTCATGATTTAGATTCTTTAAGATTTTATCGTTGGTTTGTCGCGATGACGTGCCGGCGCGTTCGTCGGTAGCCGTCATCACGCTCCCGTGTGTTTCCGTGCAGGCATCATTGCACTCGCGCCGAAGTCTTAGTAATCGCTGCATAATCTACTGTTGATGCGCTGTTACCGTAAAGGCGCAAAATCTGAAGTTCTTCACAGTAACATATGTGACCGAATATTCATAAGGATCGAATATTCGAGTTAGTTCGAATATTCGAATTTTTCGAATATGTGGTTATCGAATCGAATACGAATATTACGAATGCAATATTCGACGAATATTCGAAACTTTAGAATATTCGCACACCCCTAATATATATATATATATATATATATATATATATATATATATATATATATATATATATATATATATATATATATTGTAGTGAAGAAGATGAATGCTACTAGAAAAGGCAGCGGGTACTAGTAAGGCTTAGAAGAAGATGACGTTTCGTTGTCTCGGCGCTTAGGCTGGTTCCGCCATTGTCCCTTGTGCCATATACCTTTGAAGGTGCACCATGTACCTTGCCGCCATCGATACAGCGAGTCATCCAGGAACAAGTGTCCGAGGTGCTACCCGCAGCCCATGTACCACCTGTGACTGCTCCGCTGACCTATGCCGAAGCACTTACCGCACCACGACGTTTGCCTGTCACGAACAACTACGTCTCCGCGCGCCCCTATGCCGCACCACCTGAACCCGTGTATCAGGCTGCCCGTCCGTTCACCCGACCAACACCACGCTTTCAGAACCCATGACGCACTCCAGACAACCGCCCCATATGCTTTGCCTGTGGTTTTGCTGGTCACGTAGCACGGTTTTGCCGATGGCGTGAGTTTCCCCTGCGTGACGACGTGCGGTCAAACACTTATGACTTCCCACCGAGACCTCAGACTGCATCCGGCCCGCCTGCTGCCATGGACACATTTCCAACTCGCCAGAACTTCAACAGACGCCGGTCACCTTCACCCCAGCGCCGTTCTCTTTCCCCTATGCAACAACGCCCTCGCCCTGTCCCTGAGGAAAACTAGAAGCCGCAGTTCCGGAGGCAAGAACTGTGCAGTTTTCGAACTCTACAAGACCTCGTTTCTCGCCATCTAATGTCGCTGTCTCCGTTGAAGCTGCACCTGTTTTAGCACTGGTCGACACTGGCGCCGCAGTGTCTGTAATGAATGAGCAACTTTGCCGTAGACTCAGAAAAGTAATGATGCCTCTTCACAACTTCGTTTTGAGCACTGCGAGTCGGCAGCAACTTCAACCTTTCGCTGCGTGCACGGCACGCGTTGTTACTGCAGACCTAATTTATGCCGTCGAGTTTGTAGTGCTGCCGAAGTGTTCCCACGACACTATACTTGGCTGGGACTTCCTCTGCACTCAGCATGCTGTGATCGATTGCGCCCGTGCCAAAGTCGAGTTCTCGCCGTTATGTTGCTCTGCTGCCGTCGACTCGCCACCTTCACCTGCAAAAGTTTTTGTTGCCGCCGACACATCGATACCCCCTTTCTCATCTGCGCTAGTGCCACTTTCCTGTGGCGTCTCTACTGGCTCAACTGTTCTTTTTACGCCGTCTGAAACCACTGTCTACCTGCAAGTGCTTCCTGATTCCTTTCGCCGTTCTCACCATTCACGATGGATCAAGTGCAATTTATGTTTCTAACCCGTTTTCCTCGCCTTCCAAATTACTGCGCGGAGAGTGCCTAGGCCTTGCCGATCACGTTGATCTCTTTGTGCGCATGACGTTCTTGATCACTCAACTCCGCTTCATATTGACACCGTTGATTGCTGCGCGTTATCCTCTGAGCCCTCATTCAGCGAAGCCCTTTCCCGATGCATTGACCACGACCTTACGGTCCAGCAGCGTGCCGACATCATCGCCCTCCTCGAGCGCTTCCGCACAAGTTTCGACCACCAGCAACCAACTTTGGGCCGCGCTTCAACTGTATCCCCACCAAATCGACACTGGTATTCACGCACCTTTACGTCAGCGTCCATATCGTGTGTCGGCGTCTGAGCGTCGTACCATCACCGAACAAGTTGACGACATGCTGAAGCGCGGCGTTATTGAGCCCTCTAACAGCCCATGGGCCTCCCCGGTTGTTCTAGTGAAGAAAAAAGATGGCTCAATAAGATTTTGCGTCGACTACAGCCGGCTGAACAAGATCACGCGCAAAGATGTTTACTTGCTACCTCGCATAGACGACGCCCTCGACTGCTTACAAGGAGCCGAGTTCTTCTCGTCGTTAGACCTGCGCTCCGGTTATTGGCAGGTTCCGATGGCTGAGGCTGACCGCCCCAAAACGGCTTTCGTTACCCCAGATGGTTTATATGAGTTTAACATCATGCCATTCGAGCTATGCAATGGCGCCTGCCACATTCGAGCGCATGATCGACAACATCCTCCATGGCCTCAAATGGCAGACATGCCTGTGCTACACATGCCTGTGACGATATTGTAATATTTTCAAGCGACTTTTCAACACATCTTCTGCGCCTCGAAACAGTGCTCACTTGCCTCAGCTCTGCCGGTCTACAGCTCAACTTAAAGAAGTGCTGCTTTGGCGCTCGACAACTTCTTATCTTGGGCCATGTCGTCTCTAGAGATGGCGTTCTTCCGGATCCGACGAAACTGCGTGCCGTTGCTGAGTTCCCTAAGCCGAAGACGTTGAAAGAACTTCGCAGCTTCCTCGGCCTATGCTCATATTTTCGTCGTTTTATTCGGAACTTTGCCTCCCTCATATCGCCCATGACTGAACTTCTCCGCTGCAACCGCGACCTTTCCGGATGGTCACCAGCATGTGATGATGCATTCGCCACACTCCGTCGCCTTCTTACATCACCACCAATCCTGCGACATTTTGATCCACTTGCACCGACAGAAATCCACACGGAGGCTAGTGGTGTCGGTCTGTGCTTGGCCAGCGTAAACCAGGATTTGATGAATACGTCGTCTCCTATGCCAGTCGTGCGCTCACCAAAGCGGAAGCCAACTATTCAGTTACAGAAAAAGAGTGTTTAGCCATTGTATGGGCCATAGGCAAGTTTCGACCCTATCTTTACGGACGCCCATTTAGTGTAGTTACAGACCACCATGCCTTATGCTGGCTTTCTTTGTTAAAAGATCCTTCCGGCCGGCTCGCCCGGTGGGCACTTAGGCTCCAGGAGTACGACATTCACGTTATTTACCGATCTTGACGCAGACATTCCGACGCCGATGCTCTGTCCCGATCGCCCCTACCATATAGTGACGAGTCGCCCTCTTCGCCTGCACACGACGTGTCCGCACTTTGTGTCAGCGACATGCGTCTGGAGCAACGGAAAGATCCCTGGGTTGCTTCACTCCTGAACTTGTTGCATCGGCCTCCCTCGCAACACGTCCCCTAGAGGTATGCGCCGTCAAGTACAACACTTCGTTATCCGGGATGGTTTGCTATACCGAAGAAATTATCTCTCCGAAGGACGCCGATGGCTCCTGGTTATCCCCAGACATCTCCGTTCGGACATATGCGCCTCATTTCACGCCGACCCACATTGCGCGCATGCTCGAGTGTTAAAAACTTACACCCGCCTGTCCCAACGCTACTACTGGCGTGGAATGTATCGCTTCGTTCGCCGCTACGTCCGTTCCTGTATCGCTTGCCAGCGCCGGAAGAATCCAACTCCTCGTTCTCCAGCTCCACTACAGCCCTTACCTTGCCCTGCCAGACCCTTTGACCGTGTTGGTATTGATCTCTACGGACCTCTTCCACTCACACCTTCTGAAAATCGTTGGATAATCGTCGCCATCGATCACCTTACGTGCTATGCAGAGACTTCACCGTTGCCATCGGCATCGGCAAGTGACGTCGGTTCTTTCATATTACATCGCATCATTCTACGTCATGGTGCTCCGCGTGAGCTGCTCAGCGACCGAGGGCGCGTGTTTTTGTCAGACGCAGTTGAATCGCTTCTCAAGGAATGCCAAGTAATTCATCGGACCACCACCGCGTACCATCCTCAAGCAAATGGCATTACAGAACGATTCAACAAAACATTAGGGGATATGCTGTCAATGCACGTCGCTTCCGACCACTCCAACTGGGACCGTGTTCTCACTTTTGTGACGTACGCGCGTAATACTGCTGTACAGACAACGACTGAATTCTCTCCATACTTCCTCCTTTACGGACGCGAGCCCTCTTGCATGTTAGACACCATTCTTCCTTACCGCCCTGATGTTGCTGAGTCAACAACGGTGTCACAAGCCGTTAAACACGCCGAAGAGTGTCGCCAGATTGCCCGCTACCTCACTACTGCTGATCAGCAGCGCCAAAAACACCATCGCGATAGCTCGACGCCTCCGGCATCTTATGCACCTGATGACCTTGTCTGGCTTTGGATCCCTTCAACCAGCCCTGGTCTTTCAACGAAACTTCTATCCAAGTATCACGGCCCTTACCGCGTGGTCAAACAAACATCACCGGTGAATTACATCGTCGAGCCGCTCACGCAATCCTCTGATCAACGTGGACGTGAGACTGTTCACATAGACCACATGAAACCCTATACGACCCCTGTGTCGTCTCCTGCCCCTAAGTCGCCAGGATGGCTCTTTTCCGGAGGGGAAGAAAATGTAGTGAAGAAGATGAATGCTACTAGAAAAGGCAGCGGGTACTAGTCAGGCTTAGAAGAAGATGACGTTTCGTTGTCTCAGCGCTTAGGCTGGTGCCGCCATTACCACGCAACTTGTCGCCGTCGCTATTCTCTGTTATAAACAAGTGCTGCTCCTAAACGCCTTGTTTTATTATCTATATATATATATATATATATATATATATATATATATATATATATATATATATATATATATATATATATATATATAGCAATGGGTTGTAACACAAGCGAGCAGTTGGTTTTTTCAGTCAAGAAACTCGCTAGCAGACGCTGCCTGCGTCGGCGTTATCTCTCATGGGCGAGGGCCCATTCTCATTCCTTGAGGAGTGCTGGTAGTTCGAGATTCATCACAGAAAGAGCGTTTCCATAGTTAACGCGCGCAATTTGCTCGCTCTCGCCATGCGACGGCGCTGAGGCGGTGGCACCCTCTCTTGCCGCTCAAGCAAATCGGCCGTCACGACAGCAGCAGCAGCAGACAATGGCGCACGCCGAGACCCTAAGGTGCTTCGCCCCTAAAGCGTGCTTGTTCGCGAAGCTTTGCCGGACTCGTAGAGTGAATTCCGTTCACATCTAAGTGCGGCCGAGATGACATCTCTGAAGCATCAGATTCGGAGGACAACCACGTCGTGCCATATTGGCAGTGGAGGCTGACAGAGCTAAATGAAACACCTCCGGGGCGCCCAACATGTCTTTATGACTTAGCTTGTCACTTTGCGTAACTTCTTTAAAAATTTTGACACGGCATTTTCTGCACCGAGGACTAGAAAAGCTTCAACTCTCTGTGGCACAGTGCAGAGAAGCCAATCCTTTGTATGCTTTCGAAACAATATCTTTTAGGTCTACCTTGAAACTAAAGCGCCTTTCATTATATCTTTCAGTTCTTTGACCATACGTAGAATCAAATGGGCAAATAAAAATCGGCATTTTTGTGTCATTTCACCAAGTGGCTCTTCATGACCACACACACCTGGGGCGAGAACCCGCGCGGTCGCTGGACGCTCAAGGCACACAAGGATCGGGGAGGCAAGGACTCCTTGGATGAGGGCGAGGCCCAGGGCTTCCTCAAGGAGTGGACGCTCATGATACATGGCACCCGGGACCCGCCCTACGTCGACCTGCCGGCGCACAACCACAACTCTAAGCTGGCCATAGTCAAGAAGGCCCACGAATCGACGCGTCGGGGCACTGCGGCCCTCAAGGCTAGGACCAGGCCCCGAGAGGAACTCCCGCCAACCCCCGCACACGCCAACCACCACCCCGGATGACGACGACGCCTAACGGGATTGAAGCAACACAACAAGACAACGATGATGACGAGACTAACACAATGCGCCAAGAAACCGGGAAGCAAAAAAAAAAAAATGAAAGTATCACTGAAACCGGCCGGGAACCTCTAAGGTTTACAGAGCTCTAGTTTTGTTGGCTGCACTCGATGGAAGCAGCAGAGACCGTTCATACCGCTAGACGTGCCACGTAAGTGAGCGGGCATTGCAAAAACAAATCTAGGAAAAAATGATAATAATTAGGACAGGGTCATAAATCTAAACGACATGTCTATAATAATAATCGGCAAATCCCCATCTATGTAGCCGTGAAACTACAATACACTTGGCCAGTTCGATTACCTCTATTAGCAAATCCCACTTAACAAATGGTAACAAAGTGGTAAAACGGTAACAATGTAACAAAGTGGTATGGAAATGGTCAACGGTTGATGTGTAACCCATGCCAAAATGGAAGGAAGCAAGGTCAAAGTGTGCAGCATGGTAACCGCCCCATAAAACAGTGAAGATGTATCAGCACTGCAACCGCCCTGACAGAAACTTCTGGGCTCGGTCATTACGCGGAGTAAAAGAAAAATTCAAATTTTGGTGACAAAATTCAGGGGTGTCATCTCGACTTAAGTATGACCACTGCTAGAGTAAATATGGCAAACCACTTACCTGGACTCAGTGTCAAGTCCAACAAAGTCTTCAAATGGTGCCTTGAGCAGAGGCAGTGCTGTGGCTGATGTGCTGTTCCGGTCAAACAAGCGCTCCAGACGACGTGACTCCAGCACCCATGCCAGAGATGCTGCAAACTCTCCGATGTCTCGCTCCAACTTGTCACCATCCAGCTCTGGATAAAGCTGCACCCACAGAAAATCAGGGTGTCATGCAAGTTTAGCATATATACCTTAATCTAACCAGTACATTTTTTTTTCAGATAAAGCAAGCACAAAAATTGCCTGCTAATTAGAATCAAGTACAAAATTGATGCCATGTTTGTGGTGTTTACAACGGCTTCCTCTGTGGGCATGCTCATACCCACAGTAAGTTTGTTTTTGCATCAGGGTGCCCTTGCATCCTGCACACGTAGCTGGCTTAGTTGCCGTCAAGCGAGAGTTGGCGCTACCACGGGGTCATGAGGAGCAGAGCTCTTCGGTGCTCGGAAATGCTAGTGGACGGTCGTCTCTCACGGGAGGTCCGTAAGGATGATTTCGGGGCCCGTTCCTGTGGACTCCCGTGGTGAGCCGAATGTCGACAATGCCGCCTTCACTGTACCTTGCGTGCGTGTTTGTGCTGTTTTGTGCGTGCGTTATATTGGCATTCTATTGGATTATTTTTCCTGTTTACTTTAGTTGTTTGGAAGATTTGGCTGACGGTCTTGCCGTTGCGTAAAAGGATAATAAATGTCTATGCATTCGTTGCACTACAGTGTGAACTGTGTCCTTATGTTCCATAAGTGGCTCTCTTTCAGATCCCAGCTCCCGGAACATCAAACAGCAGTCTTATCTGTCTGGAGGCACCCTTTGTTTGAACAGGGTTAGAGTAGGCCAAGGGGGGGTTTTGAACGCTAGTGTAAGCAAGCATGGTTTATTGAGAGCAAGGAGATTGGTTGCTGTGGCGTGTTTGAAATTGTTTGCATGCAAATTTTTTGTTTGTTCACAAGTTGTTTTTTAATTAATATTAAGAACCTCGTCAGGCATTTGGTATGAAAGCCATGTGGTTCACATCCAGGGCAAGGGCGTCCGCAGAACTTTTTGCAGGGGGGGTGCATCGGTGAGGAGAGGGGGGGGGGGGGGGCATTCAGCAATGGTAGCCTTTCTTTCATTGCCGGGACATGACAGGCAAAATTAGTCGATAGTGTGTAACGTGTCAAATTGAATGGCAATCCTGAAGGCCAGGACCTGAGTGTGCTAATCAAGCTATGTAGCTTATCTCTATTGCATAGAAAATACTATCTCAAATTCCAAGGGGGGGGTCAGCCGCCCCACCCTGCACCCCCCTCCGGACGCCTATGATCCAGGGAAAGCGATTGTAGGCAAGCCAGAAGTGAGTGAGTACGGAAGCCTCGCAGGTGGTCCAAGACTTCTGTAAGTAGCTTCTATCTATTTGGCTTGCGGCTTGACACTGGGGCATTCCAACAGCATCAAAGAATGGTGGGCGCCGATCGCTTGATCAGAGCGGAGTAGGGCCACCTCACAGAGCTAATGTCTCCTCGCGGCTCCCTCTTCTGCACCTATTCTGGGTGCTGGTTGAATGCCGGTTGCTCTAGAGCAGGGGTCTCAAAAACACGCCCGCGGGCCGCATGCCTCTTTTTGCGGCCCGCACATCAATGTCTTCGCCCCACAATTTTAAACTTTTCTTAAAAGGAATGCTCGTGAGCTACACAGGTTTAAAGCATTATTTTAGTGAGGCACCCCTTGTGGTCTCTCTGTCTTGAAGCATACCTGTTAAACAAAAAGTATATTCCAGGATCGGCGTCCACGTTTAGTCATTTTGGAGATCGTATCGATATGTTGTTGGAATCCTGGCACCAAATCTCCTTCATAAATGACCCGTATAGTATGTGATATGGGAAGAGTTTTCTTTCAAGTGGCAACGTCTCCAGACAATTTGTACAAAAGAGCAGCTCTCTTTCAGACCCCATGCCTCTTAGAACATGGGTCTCAAACACACGGCCGCATGCAGCCTGTGGACCTTTGGCCAGCAGCCTGGCCCAGACATCGCTGTCAGACTGGCTTCCATGGAAGTCAGCAGATAGTTACTAGCGCATATTGGTATACGTTCTAGCATCACCAGACAGAGGGAGTGCACGCTACCTATCAAAGTTAGGGGAGTGTATTTGGTATTCCAGATAACCTAAAAACATGCACCCCAATACAATTATGGAAGACACAAAACAAGGGCCAGGGCCCTCCTTAGCGCAGCAACTAAAATTGAGGACGTCACCTTCGTTGACACTGCGCAATACACAGCTTCCAATCACTTTGTTTCGGCAGCTACGTTGCTGTGGGCGGGAGCTGCCAATGTCGCTTACGCTTAAAAACACAAACGCCAACAAAGCAGTGGCGACCACGAACCATTCCACTATCTTCGCAGACTCGCGACTTCCCACCAGAGCATTCATGAAAAACTCAGTATGTAAGGAGGTCACTCATGTTCTCTCTGCTGTATCTTGGACAGGCAAAAATTAAGCACCTAATCTGGCTCCCTGGTCACATGGGCAGCAATGATCATGAAGCCGTCCCCAACGACAATGAACTTGCACACTCCCAGTCGTGAGGTCTCACCTGCCGCGTCACTGAGCAATCGAAGGCCCAGGGAGGGCAGTGGCAAAGGGACCCTCTCCTCACTTTTAACGAGGTCTGCAAACACTACCAGCTGAAGCGCGGAAGTGTTCCCTTCCACACCCACACCTAAACAGACCGCAGGCATCAGACCCAGGCACCACAATCACCCGCGAATGCTGCAGACGGAGACGTATCTATCTCTATTCATTTATTCAAAATTCTTGGAATGCATCTGTTGGAAATCATGCTCGCGTGGCGCTTAGATGAAGACGAGAAAAAGGATGAGCGCGACCAGTAGAATGTGGACAGTATGCTTGTGACCGAGCTGTTTCACCCGGTTGGGACGGCTCAGCGCTCTGCACCAATAAACCCGGCAGAAGTGTCTTTTTCCCACATGGTATTTTTGGTGCCGAACGACCCGGGAGGCCAGCCAGTGGCCTTGCAACGTGCGACTTCTTTTTTTGGGAGAGACCTCTGCATCGAGCTGTCATGGAGCGGATCAAGAACAAGCGGGCCGCTTGCCGAGCGCAAAGCACGAAGATCGTTAACGAGGTGAACGAGATCCTTCAATCCGGACAGTTTGAACTTTCTACGCTTCAGGTCCTTCAAAGCCGGTTGAAGGCGACGAGGTCGGAGTTAAACGTGCTCAACGCCGAATTGGAAGCAGTCATGATTGACGAGCAAGTCATAGAAGATTATGATTCCGTCATGGAATACGACGAAGCTGCTGTCTCCGCGTTGGCCTTGCTCGATATTGATATTGCACAATATTGATATGCTCAAGACTTCCTCTTCGCTTCCGACAACGGAGCCATCGACTGCAGCTGACGGGAACCGACCGACTGCAGCCTCAGCGAACACGACACGTTCACAACGTGAATTTGGCGCCAGGTTGCTGAAGTTAGAACTTGTGCGTTTCGACGGAACGATCACCCAATGGCAGCCGTTCTGGGACATGTTTCTGCATTCTGTTCACGAGAACCCGAGGCTGTCTGACACGGATCGCTTCCATTACCTGGTTCCTCTGCTTGACGGAGCTGCTGCTAAAGCCGTTGCCGAAATCCAAGTGACGGAATCAAGTTACAACGACGCCCTTGGAATAGTGAAGCAGCGCTACGGCAACCGCAAGTTGATCGAGCAGAAACTCTTGGAAAACCTACGCATGCTTGGGTCGGTGACATCATCGAACAACGTTACAGCCTTACGGAAGTTATTCGACGACATTCACCTCAACCGAAGAGGACTCGCCAACCTTGGGGTGAGCACTTCATCTTACACTTCAATGCTATGCGAAATACTCCTGAAAGCTATACCCCAAGATATGGTAGTAGACTATTACAAGAGCGAAAGCATCGAGTCCAATACCTCATCGGTAGCCACACAAAGTGGTGTGAATTCAGCTGAACAGGAGTTAGAGCATGTCACGAATTATCTCGGGAGCGCTTGCAGTGGATGGGATTGAGAGACACGGGAGTCGGAGGTAGCACAGCAAACACACTTTATCGAACAAAGAGGCACACCATAATCAACAAACACTCAATTCGCGTCAAAAAGAACATTAAAACCGAAACAAGAACTAACTCTGATCTAACTCAAGTTCGTCTCTAGCCCTCAGCCAGTCTCTAGCCACTATGGCTGCTATGGCTTCTCTCTGGCTACTCGCGTGCGGTCGCGCACTGATCGAACGTCTTACTGTTCGTGGCGTTGGCTTGAAAGCGACGTAGCCTCGCCGTCACGTCGTGTCCGTCGCTGACGTTCTCGAAGCGGTCGTACGGTCGCAGTCTGTCAGCATCCGCCTGTCGATCCGCTTTTCTCCCTTGTTACCCGGTCGTCGAGGGTCTCGGCAGGTTAAGCCTAACGGCGTCTTCGGTCTCTCCTAAGTACCGCCCGACCGAACCGACGACGTGGCGCTCCGGGGACTGTCATGTGGGACGCAGCCGTCCTGTTAGGAAGGTGAAGCGCTGCAGGAGCACCGGAACCGCTGAGCTGAGTTGCCGCAGGTCCGGGGAGCGTCTCTCGGCATCTCCCGAGGTCGACGGCTGCTTCCCGGCACCCTCACGCCGCTAACTCCGGATCCGGGCGCCTGCTGCTTTCGCCGCGAGAGCGACGCTGACTTCTTGACCTTCCTCGTTCGGCGCTCCACAGGACAATCCCGTTCCTTTGCTCTCGGCTCTTCGACCACGGCTCGGGTCGCGTGGCACGAGCCCCCATCTGGCCAATCCTCTACGTCGACGTGTTTGTTGCGCGTGCCATCGGGTGACTTTTTGCTCCTCGCGCACCGTCGCCGCGCTTCCCCGTTCGGCACGCGCCTCGTGCCCCTCCTTTACTCATCACATTGGGCCCCCTTTTAAAGAGTTTTTTTCTTAAAAAAACTGCTCTGTTCTTCCTCCTCTCTAGGGTTGCGGCCTTCAGTTCGTCTTGTGACTCTTGATCATTCGTGCGCGAGCTGGCTTAACACCTTCCATCGCCGCACTTCCTCACTTGTCAGAACATCACATCACAACATCACAATTCACAACACCGACACAAAGATGCTCAGTCACTGTTCACATAGTTCATTGTCCCTAGCACTTGACTTTCTCTACACTACTTCTACACACTTTTCTCATGTCACTTCATTTGCAACGTTTTTGACGTCTTTTCACGAAGTTATTTATCTCTCTGTGCACTCCCGGCCAAAACGCCTCATTTGTCAATTCTCTGCGTAGGCTCTTTGTATCTCTACAGCCGTTCTCATAGCAGTGTTCTAAAATGGCCTGCCTATAACATGTTGGTACCATAAGTTGTCTAATTACCACTCCATTTTTTGAAAACTTTCGAAATATCAACTCCTTGCTGACTTCGTATGTTACACAGTCTCTATAACCTTCTCTTATTGGTTCACGTCCGATTCTGTTAATTGCATGCCTTAGTGTTTTATCCTTCCTCTGCTCTTTTGCAAGTTCCTCTGCGGATACCCCAACACGCTCAAGACCTGGCAATTCACTCTCGGTTTGTTCTTCCCTACTCACACTACCTTCTGAGTTATCTGGGCTTTTCTTTTTCTCTTTTCTGATGCCCTGTTCTCCTTTCTTGGCATAAATACCCCTCCGCACTGGGTCATCAACCCTTCGCACTCCTGGCCTGTTTCCTAATATCACATCATACAAGGGATCCTCTATACATTTGGCATTAATTTCGCCCACAAAGTAAGGACTATCCAGCCGTATCTTGGCTTCTGGTAACCTCATCTTAGATCCGTCTACAAAGACCACCGTTCCCATTCTTCCTGTAAAATCTCTTTTATTCGCAAGGCTTTTCCTTATTAGCACGGTATCTGCACCCGAGTCTCTTAACACAGTGACCGCTTTGCCGTTTACCTTGCCTACTACCACAGGCATATCACTTCCTGCCGACATGTCTATCACACTACTAACTACCTCTGGCTTGTCCTCTGATCTCAGTGCACATGCAACATTTTCGCCTGATATAGACCTGCATTGATCAGCCTTGTGCCCTCTTTTATGGCATAGCTGGCATGTTACAGGCGTTTCCTGTTGACTACTGCCTGCTCTACAATTCATAGCCCTATGGCCGAGTCGATTGCATAGGAAGCACCGCTGCTCTTTCTTGGTTCTATATGTTGTGGCCTCATCGGTAGACTCTTCTTCATCAGAGTTGCTGCTGCCCCTTTTTTCTAAATTATTCCACCCTTGTGCCTCTAGAAACTGGTCCGCCTGGCTTGCCATTTCCTCCACCGTGCGAAGCTTTCTCTCTTTCAAAAATACTGCTAGCTTGCTGCTGCACCGGTTGAGGAACTGCTCACCAACTATTCTATCGCGGACACCTTCGTATGTTTTTTCTGTGTCTGACAGTTCTATCCAGCGATCAAAATAGTTGGACAATCGACAGGCAAACTGCTTGCCAGTCTCGGAGTTCTCGGGCCTACACGTCCGGAACTTTTCACGGAACCCCTCAGCGTTCAGCCTGAACCTTTCTAATAAATTCTTTTTTACCAAGTCGTAGTCTAATGACTCTTGTGCTGGCATGCGGCCGAACACGCTCAATGCCTCTCCCACAAGACACAGACTCAAGGCATTGGCCCACTCGCTCCTCTCCCAGCCTTGCCCGATCGCGATCCTCTCAAAACGATGCAAATATGCATCGAGGTCGTCCCTTCGTTCGTCGAAGGGCGCCATTAACTTGCGAGGGCAGATCTGTCTAGGTCTGGGAGTAGGCGAGTTGGCCGACGCCGTCGTGGGGGGTACTCGCGTTACTCGCAGCGTCGCGTGAGCACGCGTTTACTTGCGCGAGCCTCAACTTGAGCTCGAGGATTTCTTTCTCGCGCTCGTGCTGTTCACGCGCGAGTTCCCTTTCTCGCTCGAGCTGCCTGTCATGCTCTTTTTGTGCGTTTTCAAAAAACTGCTTCGTCTCCTCCTTATTCATTCCTACGTCTTTGGCCACGGCCGCCAACTTCTCCCAATCCATCCTTGCAACCCCCGACGATACGTGACTGGGCCGAAAGATGGAAAAAATCCTGGCACAGGCTCGCCACTTATTGTCACGAATTATCTCGGGAGCGCTTGCAGTGGATGGGATTGAGAGACACGGGAGTCGGAGGTAGCACAGCAAACACACTTTATCGAACAAAGAGGCACACCATAATCAACAAACACTCAATTCGCGTCAAAAAGAACATTAAAACCGAAACAAGAACTAACTCTGATCTAACTCAAGTTCGTCTCTAGCCCTCAGCCAGTCTCTAGCCACTATGGCTGCTATGGCTTCTCTCTGGCTACTCGCGTGCGGTCGCGCACTGATCGAACGTCTTACTGTTCGTGGCGTTGGCTTGAAAGCGACGTAGCCTCGCCGTCACGTCGTGTCCGTCGCTGACGTTCTCGAAGCGGTCGTACGGTCGCAGTCTGTCAGCATCCGCCTGTCGATCCGCTTTTCTCCCTTGTTACCCGGTCGTCGAGGGTCTCGGCAGGTTAAGCCTAACGGCGTCTTCGGTCTCTCTTAAGTACCGCCCGACCGAACCGACGACGTGGCGCTCCGGGGACTGTCATGTGGGACGCAGCCGTCCTGTTAGGAAGGTGAAGCGCTGTAGGAGCACCGGAACCGCTGAGCTGAGTTGCCGCAGGTCCGGGGAGCGTCTCTCGGCATCTCCCGAGGTCGACAGCTGCTTCCCGGCACCCTCACGCCGCTAACTCCGGATCCGGGCGCCTGCTGCTTTCGCCGCGAGAGCGACGCTGACTTCTTGACCTTCCTCGTTCGGCGCTCCACAGGACAATCCCGTTCCTTTGCTCTCGGCTCTTCGACCACGGCTCGGGTCGCGTGGCACGAGCCCCCCATCTGGCCAATCCTCTACGTCGACGTGTTTGTTGCGCGTGCCATCGGGTGACTTTTTGCTCCTCGCGCACCGTCGCCGCGCTTCCCCGTTCGGCACGCGCCTCGTGCCCCTCCTTTACTCATCACAGAGCACCTGCTGAAATTTCTTCAGGTAGAAGTTGAATGTAGAGAGAAGTGCGCTCAGACTAGGACACCAAGGCATCAACCTGGGCTCTCCCCGCACTGTGGTGCACTCTTCAGCACATACTCTGGCAGTGCCTCGACTTGTGTGGCAGCTCATGGTCTCTCTCTACGAAGGAAGACTGGCTCGTCATCAGATCCGCCAAGGCAGAGCATGAGGAAGGACCTCATCATCTCCTCAGGACCAATAAAAGCTTTTGTCTCTTGTGTTTGTCTATGGCTGTCTTTGCTGCATATATATATCTCTGTCTGTGTGTGTGTGTGCGTGCGTGCGTGCGTGCGTGCGCGCGCGCGTGCGTGCGTGCGTGCGTGCGCGCGCGCGTGTGTGTGTGTGTGTGTGTGTGTGTGTGTGTGTGTGTGTGTGTGTGTGTGTGTGTGTGTGTGTGTGTGTGTGTGTGTGTGTGTGTGTGGGCATATCAAGTGTACCAGGTCAATATCCGACCATCTCCGATCATGCTGATAAAAATTGTGTAGGTATATATGAATGTGAGAAGTAGTTATTGAGGTGTTATATTTCGCAAAAAAATTTTGTGTTGCCTAGAGGGCTCTTCGAACTTTGGGCACCCAAGTGAAACTGTGTTGCACTAAAAAATTTATATAATATTACTGGTCTGAGCAATTACTACGAAACAATTTCTTCCTTAATCATAAGGCGCTGATCTTTCATGACTACCCTAGTTTATTCATTTTTGTCTTACTTTCTTTATTTTTGGCCTTGGTGAAAAATCGCAATATGCTGCATGTTTAGCGTATTTTATAAAGAGCACTGATTTTTTCGCAAGTAATATATTCCCATTATGTGTTTTGTAGGTTCCTATGCCAAATGATTAAAATACTTTGTGAGCGAATGAATCACTGGCACTGCCAGAATAATGTGACAAAGTTGGGTAAAATAACCTTTTGATTCATTGCAGTTTCAATTTCGCAATGTAGCAGTTCAAGTAAAAGTATGGCTCATATATTGCTACATAGCATGCTGTATTGCAGGCCATCAACTAAGTTATAATTCTGCCCCTTCGGACTATGAACCAGTGGAATATAACTTGCCCTTTGATGGTCAAAGGGGGAAGATACCGTTCCATAAAATTAGCCCTATTGCGCTCTTTGACATTCTATACAGCAGTATTACCAAAACAAGTCACAAGCTGTTGTATAAGTTGCATTATTCACTGCTGAAAATCCCCGCTGGAATCTTGTGCTGACGTGCTATGCAGTGAAGGCGAGACAAAGGCAAACTTCCTACTACCTTGTAGTTCAGTTGGAAAATTTTTTTTTCTCCCTTAAAACAAAAACTACTCTTCTGAAACTTTCAGATTGTCTTACCAACAAAGCATGCTATGCAACAATATATAAGCCATATTTTTACTTGGACCGCTACATTGAGAAAATGAATCCGCAATATGAGTCAAAACGCTATTTTTTCCAACTTTGTCACAATATTCTGGCAATGCATTTTGCTTCATACGCTCCCGAAGTATTTTCATCATTTATTACAGGAACCCATTAAACACATAATGTGAATATGTTACTCGCAAAAAAAATATGCACTTTTCAGAAAATACGCTAAACAAGCCGCATCTTGCAATTTTTCGCCAAGGTCAAAAATAAAGTTAAGACAAAAATGAATAAACTATGGTAGTCATGAAAGACCAGTGCCTTAAAATTAAAGGAAAAATTGTGTCATAGTAATTGCTCAGACCAATAATATTATGTGAATTATTTAGTGCGACACAGTTTCACTTGGGTGGCCAAAGTTCGAAGCGCCGTCTAGGCAACTCAAAACTCTTTTTGTGAGGTACAATGGCTCAATAACTACTTCTCACATTCACATATACCTGCACAATTTTTTTCAGCATGATCACAGATGGTCGAAAATTGACCTGGTACACTTGATACAGAATAACCCATATATATATATATCTGCGTGTATATATATATAGATAGATACGGCGAAGTAGAGGGACGTGAAAAAATGAAAACTTTTTATTTTTCCAAAGTTTCAGCCGGGGACCAGGCTTCCCTGGTGACGGCAGGTCCCTGGATGAAACGTTGGAAAAATAAAATGTTTTCATTCTGCACGTCCTCTACTTCGCAGTATTGCTTCTACTAGATCCAAGGACACCTTCTTCTTCAAAAAAAAAAAATATATATATATATATATATATTATATATATATATATATATATATATATATATATATATATATATATATAAGGAACAAAACAGAGAGTACGATGCACGTTGGTTTTGCACGGTATATTTTCTGACGTTTCGGCTGGTGGACCAGCCTTTGTCAAAGTCCACCAGCCGAAACGTCAGAAAATATACCGTGCAAAACCAACTTGCATCGTACTCTCTTTTGTTCCTTATTCTACCGCGGCCAGCGTGATTTCCTTGCTGCAACTATATCTATATATATATATATATAAGTATAAAAGTAGATGCGTCTTCACATAACAACTGTTTATTCTGCCGACGTTTTGACGGGAACCCCGTCTTTTTCAAGGCATAACAATATTTACAACGTGTCTCTTTTATATACCGTGTTAGGACAGGAGGGAAGAAGACGGAAAGGGAAAGAGGAAAAAAAAAACGAGCACGAAATAAGAAGAACCGGCATGACAAGAGGGCAAGCAAGAAAGAACCGTCTTGCCTAGACGAGCGGGGTCATCAGACTGTCCACTTAGGTGGATGGAGGTGGGGTGTGGAGTGTGTTGTCAATAATAGTATGGCTGCTTAAACCACCACAATGTTCACGTTAGGCAAGACGGTTCTTTCTTGCTTGCCCTCTTGTCATGCCGGTTCTTATTTCGTGCTCGTTTTTTTTTTTTTCCTCTTTCCCTTTCCGTCTTCTTCCCTCCTGTCCTAACATGGTATATAAAAGAGACACATTGTAAATATTGTTATGCCTTGAAAAAGACGGGGTGCCCGCGAAACGTCGGCAAAATAAACAGTTGTTATGTGAAGGCGCATCTACTTTTATACTTGTAACCTTGCGGCAACCGAACTTATTCTTCAACATATAAGCCTTATATATATATATATATATATATATATATATATATATATATATATATATATATATATATATATATATATATATATTGTCATGAGTAAGGAGACGACGAAGACGACGAAGTAGGAGGAGAAGCTTGTGGATCAACCACGAGCGTGTGCATGGAGTAGCACACGGCTCGAAGCGCGTGACACGAGCCGTAATGGAAGAGGAATGCGCGATGAGCTGGGATTGCTTGCGTGGCTACGGGAGAAGACGGTCGCATCAGTAGCGACGTTCTACCGACGGGTGCAGCGGACGTTCGACTCCAGAGGCCGGGACGCTGGCACTCCGTGGCATGGCCGTTGACCTCGGCGACGCTCGGGCGAGGCTCCTCAGAGGTGCTGCAGCATCTTTCGGCTGGTCCGGACGCATCCGCCGCAGTCCCCCTTCGAACACCGGCCCGCAGCAATCCCCAGGACACCACATTGTCACTTCGAGAGGGCTGGTCTCGTCCTAGGACTAACGGACGATGACAATGTGTCACGTCACCGACTGTGACCTGGGACAGGCGTACGTCAGCGCAGCTTGACCGTGACTACTGGAACGGGATCGTCGGCAACAGCGGCCGCGGACCCAACACGTCGGAGGTTTTCGCGGCGATCAAAGTCCAAGTAAGAGTGTCAATTTGTACTACGATCCGACGACGAGACGACGAGGCCTAAGTGGCCAGACGAGCTAGAGCCTGTGAAGTTAGGCGTAGGTGGAAACTGAGTCACTGAGTATTGTAGTGTGTTTACTTTTATAGATTTGTAGTTAGTGTTTCCAAGTTTTGCAGTATTAGTTGTTCTTTATTGAGTGTTAAGTTTTCTATACTAGTTTTCTTTCTTGGTTGTTAATAAACCATGTTTGCTGTGCCGACCAGAGTCCTCTCACGATCCATCTCCCCTAACACACGCCTCCGAGATCCGTGACACACACACACACACACACACACACACACACACACACACACACACACACACACACACACACACACACACACACACACACACACACACACACACACACACACACACACACACACACATACATATATATATATATATATATATATATATATTATGAGGTATCGTTTTATTTGAGTCGCGCTCGAGCATTCACACACTGATGATGATATATACAGGTGAAGAAGTTGTACAAATGATGATAAGTCCAGTTGACAAAGAAGAGTCAATGACTGCGCTCACACTAATTCCCTCCCATGGTGGAAGCGGCCGCCTGGCCGTGCGACAATATTAAGAATTACATCGGGTATATGGCTTTAGCCGAGAAACATGCACGATTTCTGTCCCGCGGCAACAGTGGTCGGAGGGAGGCCTAAGGGGTGAGACACGGTAATTAACGGGGGGATGTTTTCTCAATGACAGTGTAAGGTCCAATAAAGCGACTCATGAATTTTTCGCATAAGCCGGGTACGCACACCGGAGTCCAGAGAAGAACTTCGTCTCCCGGAGAAAAGGTGACAGCACGGTGAGTCGAGTCGTAGCGAGACTTGCGAGCTACCTGGAAGACGCCGGTGTTAATTCGGGCCAGATGGCGGCAGTGCTCGAGGAGAGACAAAAACTGTTCGGATAAAGGGCGTGCTGAAGTTCCAGGAGCCGAAAGGAAGGAAACGTCCAGAGTTACACTCGGTGAGCGGCCATGGACCAGAAAAAAAAGGAGAAAAGCCGGTGGTGCGTTGCGTAGCCGTGTTATGGGCGAACGTTACGAATGGCAAAATGGCGTCCCAGTTCGTGTGGTCAGGGTTGATGTACATGGCAATCATGTCCGAGAGGGTGCGATGAAAAAGTTCGGTCAAGCCGTTGGTCTGCGGATGCTAGGTCGAAGTCGTCTTGTGAATGGTGTTGGCGGCGCGCAGAACTTCATCAACAACGGAGGAAAGGAAGACTTTGCCGCGGTCGCTGAGCAGAACACGTGGAGCTCCATGGCGTAGAAATATGTTGCGCACAAAAATATCAGCAACTTCAGTGGCTGTACCAGCTTGTAGTGAGGCTGTTTCCGCGTAGCGAGTTAGGTGGTCAACAGCCATCACAATCCAACGATTTCCGTTAGAGGTGACGGGTAGGGGGCCGTACAAGTCTATCCCGACGACTTCGAACGGCAAAGCGGGACAAGGAAGAGGTTGCAGGAAGCCAGAAGGAGCAGTGGTGGGTCGTTTGCGCCGTTGACACTGAGCACATGAGGCAACAGATTTGGCAACGGCTGAAGAGAGGCCAGGCCAGGTGCAGCGACTTCATATTTTGTCGTACGTTTTGTGATAGCCGAGATGGCCGGCAGTGGGATCATCGTGAAATGTTTCAAGAATTTCACGTTGTAGACAACGTGGTATAACCGGCACCCATTTGTTTCCATCGACGTGATAAACGTAGCGATGTAAAACACCACCGTGAAGTTTGAATTGGTTAAGTTGTCGACGAAGTCGGGCGTTCGGAGGAGCAGAAGCACCTTCCATGCATGCTATAATAGAGCGGCAGTAAGGGTCGACGCGTTGATGCGACACAAGGACGGATGGGCTGCTGGATCTTAGCCAACTGAGCGCCGCGATAGGCAAAGCAGTCTCGGTGTGAAGCGGTGGCGGTGAGCTATCATGGCTGGGAAGAGGGCAGCGAGAGAGAGCATCAGCATCTTGGTGCTTCTTTCCAGGCCTGTAGACGACATCGAAATCGTACTTCTGCAAACGAAGCACCCAGCGACCAAGGCGACCCGATAAGTTCTTTAGCGATGAAAGCCAGCACAATGCGTTGTGGTCGGTAACGACTGTGAAGCGGCGGCCGTGGAGATATGGGCGAAATTTCTGTACTGCCCAAACAACAGCGAGACACTCCTGCTCGGTTATAGTGTAATTCCTCTCGGCAGCAGTCAAAGCACGGCTGGCGTAAGCGACGACACGTTCGCGCGCGGCGGTGTCACGCTGCAGTAGAACAGCACCAAGACCATGGCTGCTAGCGTCAGTGTGAAGGATGGTGGGTGCGCCTGGATCGAAGTGGCAGAGTACCGGGTCGGATGTCAGGGCTTGCTTCAAAGCCAGGAAAGCCCTTTCGCAGTCTTGGGACCAGACGAATGGCGCGTTACTTGCGAGCAGTTGATGGAGTGGAGACGCAAGCCTTGCGAAGTCACGTATGAAGCGCCGGAAGTAAGATGCCAGGCCGAGAAAACTACGAGGGTCTTTTTGACGCAATGGACGGTGTCACGAATAAAACCATAGCCGGTGAATAAAGAAGACGACGACGACGATGCACGTGACAGAAACTAAGCGCCATGGAGAAGGAAGAAAGAAAAGGAAGAGGATCGGGCCGGGGGTTGGAAAGAGCTCGTGACAGAGGAAGCAGCGGCGGCGAAGAACGAAGGAGTAGGCTTGGCTGACGTGTGCGGAGAGCAAGGCAGTCGGCTTTCCAGCAATTGCCTGGAGACGTGGAGGCTGATCGTGGAAGCCCGGACCAAATGTGGGTGAAGCTGAAGATGTACAAGGAAGGCCTGGAGACATGAGCTTTCCCATCACTCCGCAAGCCTGGGACAGACCACGCAGCCGACACCTGTCTGCATCCACAGCCACGCGGTCAACCACCTACTTGTGTCGTTTGCCTGGCGAGCGGCAGACCACGTCCAGTGTCACGTTGGTCCTTCAAAGAAGCTCCGTCATCGCAATGGAAGCAGACGTCTACGCCGCGTCGACACTGTGGTGACCGACGTCAAACGCCACGTCGGGGGAACCGCCACCGCAACACTTGTGGACGGTTAGAACATTACGTTTTTCTGTGTTTCTGTTAAGTGTTGTAGCAGGATTGTATAGACATGGGGTTATCTCACTACTAGTTACCTTAACGTGTGTAAGTTTTAAGTTTGATGTGCTGTGGAGTTAAGTATGATGTTTGGCTGTATTACGGTTATTCTTATTATATAAATGACTGTTCTTATGATTGCAAAGAGTCCTGTCTGTCTCTAGACCGCGGAAATTCGTGACAGACGGGAAAACTCGAGGACGGCGGCAAGCTTCTCAGGGTCCGGTCGAATCCCTTGTTTGCTGACTAAGTGCCCCAGAACCTTTATCGTCTTGCTCGCAAAGGTGCATTTTTTCGTATTCAGCTGTAAACCAGCTTTTGCAACGCAGACTAGGACTTCTTCGAGACGTTGCAGATGTTGCGAGAACGTGGACGAAAACACTACTATGTCGTCGAGATAGCATAAGCAGGTTTTCCACTTTAGACCACGCAGTACACTGTCGATCATGCGCTCAAAGGTAGCGGGCGCGTTACAAAGTCCGAAAGGCATTACATTAAATTCGTACAGCCCATCTGGGGTGGAAAAAGCGGTCTTCTCTTTATCAGATTCGGACATTGGTATCTGCCAGTAGCCTGATTGCAGATCAAGGCTAGAAAAATACTCGGCACCATGCAACGAATCCAGTGCATCGTCGATCCGTGGCAGAGGGTAAACATCTTTGCGCGTTATTTTGTTCAGTGCCCGGTAATCGACGCAAAAACGTACTGTGCCATCCTTCTTTTGCACTAAAACAACTGGGGAGGACCAGGGACTCGAGGAAGGACGTATGATATTCCGTCGAAGCATATCTGAGACATTTTCCTCAATGATCTTGCGCTCTGCCAGGGACAAGAGATATGGGCGCCGGTGAATAATTCGGGAGCCGTCAGTCTGAATGCGGTGAGTAGCGGCAGTGGTCACACCAAGGACAGCCGAATGTACGTCGAACAAAGAAAGATGTCGGTTCAATAGGTTGAGCAAATCTTGCCTCTGGGATGCTGTCAGATCAGGGCTTATGGTCGCCGACAAAGGCATGAAGAGCTGAGTGGCGGCGAGCTTGACTCTGGTAGCTCTTCTTGACTCGGAAGGGCAACAATTGCGACGGGATGAGGGTCAACCGCGCAAGTGACTGTTGATCCACAGGGCAGCAATAATGGTTCGGGGGTTTGATTTAATGCAGTAAGGAAGGCGGACCCTTCAGAAAAACGAATAAGGCCCGGAATGATCAGAATGCCTCGTTGCACGGTATGGCCGTAAGGTAGTACGAGGACGTCGCCATTCACAATGTTCTTGGAACGAACGCTTATTACTGCTTCTCTGGATGGCCAAAGCACATAATCTGAGGAGGTGACGAGGCGAATGCGCTCTTCTTGGTCAGGCAAAGAAGAGTCAGTGGCATTGAGATGGATGAGGCGCTGACGACAAGATATAGAAGCAGACGCAGAAGAAAGGAAGTCCCACCCCAAAATGAGTTGGTAGGTGCACTCACGGAAAACCGCAACGACAATATGATGACGAATACCATCTATGAGAACATGAACGGTACACTGGGCGAGTAATGGCGTTCGTCGCGGCGCGGAGAGATGGGCCCCAGTAAGGCATGGTCACCTTGCGGAGGCGAGAACAAAGGTCAGCGTGAATAATCAAAATGGCAGCGCCAGTATCCACAAGGGCTTCGACACGTACACCTTCTACTAGCACTATTAACAAGTTCGATGGTCGCTCTGGAGGAATTGTTAGCTGTCCGGTGGATGCAGCTTCCCCTCCTAAAACTGCATCGGGGAGTTTTCCGAGTGGGCGTTCGGGACATTAGATGCGGGTCGCAGAGGCGACACCGAACGGCGATGTGGAGAAAGGGACCGGTGGCGAGATTGACGGGAATTCACAGGCATATCCACACTGTAAGGAGGAGAGGGCGACCGGTGGAAGGAGGAGCGGTAGGGCGTTCGCTGGTAGCTCATGGTTGGACGGAAACCTCCGCGTTCCTCTGGAGCATAGCCACGTTGCTCGTCCCGTTGGCGCCTTCGGCAAAACCGAGAGATGTGTCCCCTATAGCCACAGTAGTAACAGACTGGGCGAGGAGGACGCGGCACGGTGTAATAGGGGTGTAGACGCACCGGTGGTGACACCGAGGCAACAGGTACATGGTCGCCTGGCGCAAGCGGAGGGACCGTGGCGGCTGCTGAGAGCGCCGCAACGTCGGCGTACATTGGTACCTGACGAGCGCTGGAACCGTCGGTACACGTTAGACGCGATGCGGAAGCGATCTCCTGTTTAATGATGTCCCGCAAGTTGGTTGGAGCTGAAGGTAGAGGAGCTGGCGGAGCGCAGGAAGAGCAGCGCCCATGTAGCTCTTCACGAACGATGTCGCAGATCAGCGTACGTATGTCGAGGGCCGCAGGAAGACGAATGTCTGAGGTGTCATAGCAGAGGCGAAGAGACTGCAGCTCGTCTAGTCTCTGGCAAATGGTGATTACGTCGTGAGTGGTGGTCGGATTTTGCGTAGCAAGGGCGTTAAAGGCGACGGTATTTATGCCTTTTATAATATGGCGTATTTGGTCGCTTTGGGACATGGAGGAGTTTACGCGCTTGCACAATGCAAGAACATCCTCAATGTACGAGGTGTACGATTCCCCTGGCAGTTGAATACATTCAGCCAGCTTCTTCTTCGCTGCCTCAGCACGAACTGTGGGTGCTCCGAAAATCTGACGAAGCTGCTGCGCGAACGTGTCCCAGTTGGGAAGATCTGGGTGATGGTTCCAAAACCAGGTTTTGGCGACATCAGACAGGTAGAAGGGGACGTTGCGCAACTTCTGGGGGGTTGTCCCACCTGTTCAAGTCACTGACGAGGTCGAAGTTCTGTAACCGGTCTTCAACGTCGTCCCCTCGTAGACCAGTGAACACTGGCGGGTCATGCTGGCGGCTGTGGATGGCCAGAGCGGACGGCGGAGGCTGCAGTGGGCCGGCGGCGTCGGATGAAGCAGGATTGTCTTGAGAGGCCATGTCAGGTGGTATTACGCGACGACCCGAGCGGAGCTCCAGTGATAACGGGCGAGAGGACTTGGGGATCGAGAAGCACCGTCCACCACTTATGAGGTATCGTTTTATTTGAGTCAAGCTCGAGCATTCACACACTGATGATGATATATACAGGTGAAGAAGTTGTACAAATGATGATGATAAGTCCAGTTGACAAAGAAGAGTCAATGACTGCGCTCACAATATATATATACATAGTCAGTGAGAATTATAGTTCAATGGTCCGGTTGTCTTCGTTAAGCAATGGGTTATAACACAATGGATTCTAGGCAAGCCCGAAGTGAGTGAGCATGGAAGCCTCGTAGGTGGTCCCCTGACGATGGGAGGACCCCTCCCGAAACTGCTGGGAAATAAATATTTATATCATTGTTGTCAATGCCTCTGTTGTGTTATAACCTATATATATATTGCCACGGGCATGGAATAAGATTGCGCTATGCCACTGCGTGTATGTGCTGCTATGAAATAGAAGAGAGGACAAGGAAGAAAAGAGGACGATGAGGTCATGTTTCTACTGATCGGTTCAGCTCGACGTCGAGTGTTTCGATAGACAGAGGTTCTGTGTTATTCACAATAACGTGGCAATATATATATATATTGCCACGGGAAATAGCCAACACTCAGAACGACGCAGATGTCACGAACAAAGCAAAACGCTGACGACACCGCTACGACAGATGAAGCCAGCCGCAATGCACCAGCCTGCCCTGCATGCGCATGAGCTTCGGCTGAGCAGCCAACGCGCGTGAGGTAGAGAAAGAAGGTGTTCAAAGCAGAGGCTCACGAGGACTACGGACTTTCGGTTCTTTCAGAACTGCTGTGCTTCTTTGGCTTTGGGCACAAGTTCGCCCTTAATAAATAGTCTAAATAGAACATCATTGTCGTGAGGTTGTTACATTTTCTGGTGGAGGTGCTGGGTAGATGATTCCGAGCCCCCCATGAGAGCGAAGTCCAAGCCCTCACCAACCGGAAGCCGTGGAGCTTATACCAGTGCACAAACGGGTCAGCCGCCACGTCCGAGGAGATTTGCCAGAATTCGGACCTCTTCCCTCCCTGTCAGGGGGCGTCGGCGATGGAGACAAGCGACACCACCACCATGACCAGCCAAGTTGCACCGCCACAGCTCATCATAAGCCAACCTGTCATACCAAAGGTGTTCCACGGCGACTCGTTCAAGGACGCCGAAGACTGGTTAGATCATTTTGAAAGAATGGCAAATATATACCAGTGGAACGAAGAACGCAAGCTGCACAACGTCGACATTGCTTTGGAAGACTCTGCGCGAGTGTGGTACGAAAACGATGACGCATCTCTGATGTCCTGGCAAGAGTTTCAGCGGCAGCTACTGCGTAAGTTCGGCAACAGTGATCGCCGGAAAAAGGCAGAAGCAGCTTTTCGTACACGGAATCAACATACAAACGAAACTGTTGCGATGTATATAGAAGACATGTCCCGCCTGTTCAAGCGAGCTGGTCCCTGCATGACGGAAGACAAGAAGGTGTGTCACCTCATGCATGTGGTAAAGCAAGAGCTGTTCGTGGGACTCGTTCGCAATACGCCCCGAACTGTTTCTGAGTTTTGGTTGGAAGCAACTACCATCGAAACGACGCTGCAGCAGAGAGGCCGACAGTACAATCGCAACGTAGTCTGTACATCAGCAGGAGTCTACTCGGCAGGCGCCGTGGATAATCTTGACACAATTGCGGGAGCTCGTCCGGTCGGCTGTCAGGGAGGAACTACGCAAACTGCAGTCACCCGATGCCACCAGAGGTGTCTCTTGCTGATGTTGTCCGAGAAGAAATTCGGCAGACCATGCGGGAGCCGCAGAGTGATGCGCCACCGGCACAACGTGCGGTAACGTACTCTGAAGTGCTCAAGCGACCTGCTCTCCACTGTGCGCCGATCGAGAAGCCAAGTACCTACATACAGACAACACGCAGTCCGCCCCAAATTGCAGAGGCAGTATGCAGTGCACCTCGTGTGACAGAGACAAGGCCTCAGAAAAGCGATGTATGGCGAGATGCAAAACGTAGGCCCCTGTGCTTCCACTGCGGAGAGTGGTCACCTGTACCAATTTTGCCGATACCGTCAAGCTGGCCTTAGGGGATTCGCCATCAATGCACCGTGTCCGCGAAACGGCGAAAGACCATCCAACATTGAAGAATACCTATGCTTGCATCAGAACTTCGACCTACCTCGTCGTCATCAACCACACTCACCATCCCCTATACACCACCGCTCGCTCAGCCCACGTCCCTTCCCAAGCACGCCTAGGCATCATTCGCCTAGCCCAAACCCAGAAAACTCAGGAGGGCGACCTGTGGAGGCGAGGCCGCTGGCGATCAGAGATATGAAGATCCTCCACTGTGATACCAGCGCGATGACGACGACTGTTTCGAGGTAAAGAAGTGCAGTAGTGAAAAAAATAACTTCAGACTTGCCGTTGGTAATTGACGGACTAGAGCTCAATGTTTTAATCGATATTAGTGCGGATTATTCTAAGTCCGTCCCTCCTTCCCGCGTCCCACAGCGCATGCGCGTCCCCTCCCCCCTCTCTCTCCTCTCCTAAGCTCACCCCCTTTCTCTCCTCTAGGAATCCTCTACTCTACGGAGCGTCCCACACCCAGGCAGTGGATGCGGGTCCCCTTCCCCTATCTCTCCTCTCCTACGCTCACCCCCTGTCTCTACTCTAGGAATCGTCTACTCTACGGAGCGGCGCCCGCGTCCCACAGCGCATGCGCGTCCTCTCCTGCACTCAGCCCCTTTCTCTGCTGTAGGAATCCTCTACTCTACGGAGCGGCGCCTGCGTCTGACATCCCCACAGCGCATGCACGTCGTCTCCCCCCTCTCTCCTATGCTCACCCGCTTTCTCTACTCTAGGAATCCTCTACTCTACGGAGCGGCCCCCCGCATCCCATGCCCCCACAGCACATGCACGTCCCCTCTCTCTCTCCTCTCCTATGGTTCCCCCCCGTTCTCTCCTTTAGGAATCCTCTACGGAGCAGCGCGCGACAGGTGGTGCGACAGCTGCATACTCCGATGGGGGGCACCACGGTAGTTCCGCGGTATGAAAATGACGGAGCGCGCCTCATTCTCTCTCCTGTGCAGCGCTGTGATGAGCGCCCGGGCCGCTGCCGCGAAACAAGAGCGGAGACGTTTCTCCCACTGCTTCGCATCCACACATGGTTCCCTTTAGCGGGAGATGGGTAAGTTTTTTTTTCATTTTAAAGTAAAACTATGTTATTACTTTAATTGAATACGTTGGTTGGTGCCCCTATCCCAATGTTAACAAAAGCTCTACATTTCCATTCAAATGTTAGGCATTCTGGAAATTTGTAACGATATGTTTCTTGAGTCCCGACATCAATTCCCCTTTAAAAATGACCCATATATGATATGGGAAAGCCCTTCCTATATCACATATATGGTTAGAAGTGCTTCCACCGGGGCTAGTTGGTATGGCATTGCGAAGTGAAACGATGCGCTGCATAGATGAACCGAGACAAATGACACAAGAACACGAAACGGACAAGGACCTTGCGCAAGGTCCTTGTCCGTTTCGTGTTCTTGTGTCATTCGTGTTCTTGTGTCACGAAACGGACAAGGACCTTGCGCAAGGTCCTTGTCCGTTTCGTGTTCTTGTGTCATTTGTCTCGGTTCATCTATGCAGCGCATCGTTTCACTTCGCAACACATATATGGGTCACATCTGTAGGGCAGACATTTGGCAGACCCCCCTACACCACTCCCACCTTTGTCACTGACCCAGCCCTCACATGAGTAAATTTCGTGACTGCGGCCCGCTAAATGAGGCGAGTTTGAGGCTCCTGTCTTAGAAGGCCATACACAGTGTCATTACCATCACAAAATCAGTTGAGTTCACCTTGTTGGTAGTTAGCATACATTTTAACAGCAAAGCTGTTTAAGGCCGAGGTAAATTCCTAGTGATCTGTCGTCCACACAAGAGCGAAGCCTGACAAGAACATTGGTAAAGCTAAGTGGGTGAGAGGGAAGCCTAGTGTAGCGAGTTGAGCATGCTAGAAGAAGGGTAGCGACGTGGAGATGGTGAAGATGGGTAGGGAGGAGGAGAGCAAAGGCAAAGCCAAGGGAGGAGCAAAGCAAGTGGTGTGGAAGAAAGCAGAGAGCAGGAGGGTGATTAGCACTCCTGCTCTTTTCACACCTTGCATTCACCTGGCATGGCCTCGTTTTTACTGATGCAGACCAAACCCAGTAATATGATGCCAGTAGCTCTACTGTTTTAACCAGCCTTAGCGACTTTAGGTCAGTGAACATGCTTGAATACCCTTCTTTTTTTTGGTGCACAAATTCAGGGAGGGGGGAAAGTCTATTCTGAAATCAAACCTGCGACCCCCCTGCATCGGAGCACGACCTCATACCTGGTGAAGATCCATCAGTTCGGAAGGCACGTCACCAACAAGCCAGTCAAAACTAAACTACTGTCTGCCACAACCATGTTAACAAAACAGTCATCATTATTAAGGAAATCAAGCTGTTGAAAAAGAAAAGAAATAAACGCGTGCAGGTGAGCACTGCAATAGAAGAAGTTGGAACAATGAACGGCTGTCGGTCTGGTTCCTTCGTGGATCAATAGTTTTCTTTATATTTTGGTGCCAAAAACCCCCGTGCGGACACGTCTGTCTCATCGCATGACTCAAGGGGACCTTGTACTCGACCACGTTGCGTTGCGGGAGGCGAGAACTGACAACAGATTGGATCGTTCGTGATCAGCATGGGCCCTAGACCTCGACTTCAAGACCTCGACTTCAAGACCTGATCGAATGGACCGCCTCAAGACGAAGTGCTCAGCTCAATAAGCACAGAACACGAAACTTCTACAAGAAGCACGGTCTCAACCATAGGTCGGCAAAACTTGTGAAGCTCACTAAGACTCACTCATGAAATATATTTTGTGCTTAGGGCTCACTCGGACTCAGACTCACTAAAATTTTTCTGAGCCAGACTCACTTGGACTCAAACTCGTGAAACTTTTCTTCAACCGGACTCACTCGGACTCAAACTCACCAAAACATTACTCACCCTGGCTCCGACTCACGACTTGATCTGAGTCTGAGTGAGTTGACTCATGAGTCTGTTAGCCTAGAATTATTTTTTTCAACCGTGGTGTCAATGCTCTATAACACCAATATCTCACGTAATCGGCGCTCTTCCTGGCGCCTTTTGATATAGTAACTTCGAATACGAGTTATGAGTGCTCGTAAACCAGTAAGGTCATTTTTCTTAAAAGAGATGACAACATAAGATATATTCATCAAGAACTTCCTTGGAAGAGTTGGCAGGGGGGGGGGGGGGGGGAAGGTCAAGGCACTCCCCTATGTAATTCGCGCCTCTGATCAATAAATATTAAAATGGTGTATGAAAGACACTGCTTTGGAATATGTGTGAGTATAAACGTGAATCCAGGCAAGGCTGATAGCAATGTTGAAGATGAATAGATATGACCACAGGTCGGCAAAACCAAGTAGAACTCACTCAGACTCATTCAAGAAATATATCTTGCGCTTTGGACTCACTCAGACTCACCAAAATTTTCCTCGGCCGAACTCACTCGGACTCACACTCACGAAAATTTTCTTCAACTGGACTCACTCGGACTCAAACTCACCAAAATATTACTCACTCATACTGAGACTCGCGGTTCAGTCTGAGTCCGAGTGAGTCGACTCATGAGTGAGTTCACCAACCTATGGTCTCAACTGCCAGATCCTGCTGTGAACGAGGCCAACCTGAAAGGTATTTATGACCATTTGTCGGCTAGTGACAGCGAGCTCTCGAAGCTTAACAGTGCACTTGAAAAGCATGTTTTTTTTTTATTATGTATTATTATTCTTTATTTATTGATACTGCAGGCCAATATGCTGGCCCATGCAGGAGGGGCAATACAATGACCAAATAATCACAAGATAAACACAATGCAAAAAAAAAAAAAAAGATAATGTAGACAGTACATGAAAATAATGCAATAGCCATATTGCAAAAGCCGAAGGCTTGCTTAGCACAATAGACGAAATGACACTTTAGTGAAGAACTCCGCACAAATAACAGCAGGGAACTATAACATAACGCACTAAATACAATAAAGAAAAGAAAGGAAATGCACACATGAAATCACTCTCATGGGAAAAATAAGATGCTTCCAAACAATAACAGGGCACTGAGCACAGCAAAGCATTCACATTAAATGAGAAGAAAAGTTTCAAGCTCTGCTCAAGTTTATGTTTGATTTTGGAAAAAAATGGTTTTATAACTCTTTTGCAAAGTTTCTTGATTTTAAGACATGAAGAGGGAGGGAATTCCATTCAGTTATGGTGCGCGGGAAAAAACTATTCATGTGGGATTTAGTTTTGGCACATATTGGACAGTGGACACGGCAGCACCGCCGTGACACTGCCGTGTCAGTGGACACGGCAGCACCGCCGTGACAATGTCACCTGAAGTTCCGCTTCTTGTGCAGGTTCTGTACGGATACATCTGCCTTGGATCGCTCACGGATGTTTCCTTTCCGTCTGAGGCTCAAAGTGGCTCCGGATACAGCGCTTCACTGCGACTGCGCACGGGTCTCAACACCAACGCATCATCAGCAGAAGACACATTGGCTGGACTGCACGTGGATGATACGAGTGACGCCTACCATGTTCATGGACTGACGTCAGCGGATGCCCATGTGATCGCTCAGCCGACGCCTTTAAAAGGGATGCCGGCTTCATTCGCCAGCAGTGGACACGGCAGCACCGCCGTGACAATGTCACCTGAAGTTCCGCTTCTTGTGCAGGTTCTGTACGGATACATCTGCCTTGGATCGCTCACGGATGTTTCCTTTCCGTCTGAGGCTCAAAGTGGCTCCGGATACAGCGCTTCACTGCGACTGCGCACGGGTCTCAACACCAACGCATCATCAGCAGAAGACACATTGGCTGGACTGCACGTGGATGATACGAGTGACGCCTACCATGTTCATGGACTGACGTCAGCGGATGCCCATGTGATCGCTCAGCCGACGCCTTTAAAAGGGATGCCGGCTTCATTCGCCAGCAGTGGACACGGCAGCACCGCCGTGACAATGTCACCTGAAGTTCCGCTTCTTGTGCAGGTTGGTAGAAGCAAATATGGTTTCTGCAGTGATTATGTCTGCTTATTAGTGCTGCCGTGTCCACGCACCCTTGGTCATTGTGTCACTGAATGCTTACTTGTAATAGGCCTGTTGCTTAAACTATCTGGGGATATCGAGGAAAACCCAGGACCTAACAATAATGCGTTACTTGAACAGCTCTTGCAGTCTCAAAAAGAACTCCTTGCGAAAGTGACGGAAATTAGAGAAAAACAGGCATCATCAGAGGCTTTCCTATTACAGGTAGACAGTAGACTTCAGACTATTGAAAAAAAGCTTGAATCCTTGGACGACGTTCATAGTCGCCTTTCGTCACTAGACTGTGCTATGAATAAACATGATAATGAGATGTCACTATTGACTAAAAGAGTTGATGATATAGAAAACCGCTCAAGGCGTAATAACCTTATAATTAGAGGAATAACTGAAGAGGACAAAGAAACAGATGAACGTCTCTTGCGCAAAGTAAATTCTGACATTTTTGAGCAGATACTGAAAGTCCAATCGACGTCGATCGAACGTATTCACAGGATTGGTAAAAAAATAAACGGTAAAAAGAGGCCTGTTATCTTGCGCTTTGCCGATTTCCGTGAAAAAATGCAGGTCCTGAACAATTGCTCTAAGCTTAAAGGAACACAGTTCAGCGTCCAAGAGGACTTCTCTAAAAGAGTTAACAGTGCACGAAAAAACCTGTGGAATTCAGCTGTGGATGAAAAAAAGAAAGGTGCTAAGGTCAAGCTCATGTTTGATAAGATGAAAATTAACAACACCCTATACGCCTGGGATGAGGAAAATCATAGGCGGTACTCGTGCTTGGGTCCTTCAACGAGCGAAAATGCTTGACATTTATCAAATCGCCTTGCCTGTTTCAAGATCATAAATCTTAATGCCCGGAGTATACTGAACAAATTAGACGTGTTAGAAAGTATTCTACTCGAACATGAACCAGAAATCGTGGGCATCACGGAAACTTGGCTCCGCAAGGACATATCTGACGCTGACGTCACACCTTGCGGCTACACTCTTTTGAGAAAGGATCGATGCAGCAGAGGAGGGGGTGTGGCACTTCTTGTAAAAAATTCTATTGCGTTCACCATTGTGCAAGATTCAAGTGATATCGAAGCTTTATGGATTAAACTCCAACTTACAAACCGCTCACTTTACGTCGGTGTATTTTATAGGCCCCCCAGCTCTACCGACAGCCTAATTGAAAAGCTTGAAACATTTATGGAAGAAAACTTTTGCCACAAGGATAACATATGCCTGATTGGCGACTTCAACTTACCTGGAATCAATTGGACAACGGTAGATCCTGGGTCGTCTGAACTTCGCTCCTGTGAAGAGCTGCTTAATTTATCTTTCTCCTTTAACTTAACCCAGATTGTCACGGAACCTACTAGGGTATGTGCCGATACCTCATCAATCCTAGATCTTGTATTGGTTTCTGAGAAAATGCGTCCCTATCTTTCTAGCTGCTTGGTTCAGAATGGCATCTCAGACCACAGTATGGTTATCACATGCTTTCAACTTGATGCAAAGACCTCTGAAAAACATGTGCGAAAGTTGATCCCTAATTTTAGAGCTGCTAATGATGTATGTGTGCTAGATCATCTTGCGTCGTCATTTGAAGATTTCGTTACTTTGTTCAATTCTGGTGAGACCGTAGACAATCTTTGGGATTACTTTTTTCACGTGGTCCAACACTGCATAAATTGCTATGTCCCGCATCGTCTCAAGAACACTAGAAAGACAAACCCATGGATAACCAGAGATATTATTCATTTAAAAAGAAGATTGAAGCGTAGGCGCCCACGACATTTCACAGTCTGGTAGCCCACATACCACTAGCATTACCAATGATATGAGCCAGGAACTGAAGCAACTAATCAAGGACTCAAAGAATAAGTTTTACAGCTCTACCATGGCATCATTCCTCAGAAGTGCTCCCAGTAAATTCTGGAAATATATAAACCCACCGCGTACAGCCAGTACCGACAGTACTCTCGAGAGAGCCCAGTCCCTTAATAAATTTTTTTACTACGGTATATACTAAAGATGATGGTTCAGAACCTATGTTTGACGTAATTTTCAATCAACCTCCTATGAATGACATTTTAATAAACGAACAGGGAGTGTTAAATCTATTATTGAAAATCGATATCAAAAAAGTCCTGGTGCCGATAATATTCCTAATGAGTTTTTGTATAGATATGCGGAGTGGTCTGCTAAATACCTTACCGTGATCTATCAGTCCTCAATCTCTACTTGTTGCTTCCCATCCGCTTGGAAATGTGCTAAAATTGTGCCTATTCACAAAAGTGGTAATAAATTGGATGTTAGTAACTATAGACCTATTTCTTTAATTAGTACATGTTCCAAATTGCTTGAACACATCGTCTGCAAACAATTATCGGTATACCTAGATGATTTCAATATCCTAGATCGTTGTCAACACGGTTTTCGCAAGCAGCACTCGACAGTAACTCAGCTGGTTGAGTTAACTCATGATCTTGCAAGTTCCTTGAACGAACACAAACAAGTAGACATAATTTTCCTTGACTTCGCCAAAGCTTTTGATAAAGTTTCTCACCCTAAACTACTCCTAAAGATTGATAAAACTTTCAAAAATCCGTTGATCACTAAATGGTTTTCATCCTATCTTTCCAATAGAGAACAGCATGTTGTGCTTGAAAACTATCGCTCTGATCCTTCAGCGGTACTATCTGGAGTGCCCCAAGGTAGTGTGTTGGGTCCGCTGCTCTTCTTAATTTTCATTAACGATATGCCCAATAATATTTCAGTACCCATTCGGTTGTTCGCAGACGATTGTCTCCTATATAATAAAGTTGATGATCCTCATGACCAAACTCTTCTAGAATTAAATTTACGAAAGATTAAAACATGGTGCGACAGTTGGCAAATGGTATTAAACACCAAAAAAACTGTCGTCATGTCGGTTACGAGAAAAAAGAAAGTTATGCTCCATACGTACTCCATTGACGACACCGTCTTAACAAGAGTGTCCGCACATAAATACCTTGGTGTTACCATTGCGTCTGACTTGAGATGGAATATTCACATTGATGATACAAGTACCAAGGCACGGAATGCACTATGGTCCTTAAGCATTCACTGCGCTCCTCCCGATATAAAAATTCTGGCATACAAAACGTTAATCAGGCCTATTTTGGAGTATGCCAAAGTTATATGGGACCCTCATACGGCAACAAATAAATCTAAACTTGATAAAATTCAACGCCTCGCCTTAAGGTTTTTTTATAATAAATATCGGCGGCATGACTCCCCCACAGAACTCAACAAAATTGCCAATCTACCCTCGCTAGAATCTAGAACGGCCCTTGAAAGACAAAAGCTTATTTTTCTTATTATTCATAGTCTCATTACCATAAACAAAACCGATTACTTTAACATCCAAAGGGACACTTATTTTAGGCATAGGCACAGTATGTACATTCCTCCACCTTCTGCCTTTATTGATTGTTTTAAATTCAGTTTTTTCCCTAGGGCTATCAATGAATGGAACGACCTCCCCCGACGCTGTTGTGCAAATATCCTCATTAAGTGACTTTTTGGATAAAGTCAAGTCTATATATTATACTTAATTTCAGCGCAGTGTTTGCATTGTTCCTGAGTTATTTTCACTGATGTTTCACTGGTATGCCCAGTTATTTTTCAACTACTGTGTTTCACTTGTACACCCATTTATTTTTCAATTACCGACAAGAAATCCAACTTATTATGTGTTTGAACATATCACTTTCTCATATCTACTGTATATCTTTGTGCGCAACGCTTCTCGTATGCTATGTAGGCCGAGGATCAGCGGTTTTACTGCAGTACACCTGATCGAAAATGTTTTGTTTTACTTCAACCCAAGTTTCTTCTGTGCAGCATGTTATTTTGTGCGGAATGTAGCACTATTATATGTTCCTTTTCTGTTTTTACTTATTCCACTCCTGTAATGACCCACTGAGGGTCGACAGTATCATTAAAAAAAAAAAAATTGGCGTAATGGAAAAGTTGTACCTATGTCTAGTTGTTCTTGTTTTTAGAGGTGC